>ML352300.1:7444-34889 GCA_005239505.1 Nicotiana paniculata | reverse complement strand
AAATATATGAAATTTATAATTTTAATTTTTTGGAACTTGTAATTTATTTAATTTCATGCTTATGGGGTATAATTTATCTATTGAAGATATCTTTTTAATTTTCTTATTCTGGTGTGAAGATGTTATCTTTATTTTGTGTGAATTTATTTTTTATATGAAAAAAAAGATGTAATTCCCTAGTGAAAATGTTTATTTTACTTGTATTGTTATATATAATAAAGGTTTTATTTCTTATTTAAAATGCTAATTCCGTTTGTTTTTTATATGTAAGATGTAATTTTCGTATTTGCAAATAAAAAATACCTATTAAGTTGACCCGAATAAACTAAATATAATCCAATAAATGTTTCTACCAAACTTTGGTTTAATCATTATAAGGTGTACATTAAAAGAAATTATGGCACCCGCCTCCTTTAAATCCTAGATCCGCCTCTGGCTACTTCATTTCCTTTTATGAAGTTATGTCTCCGAGTTGGGAGTTTCAACTGGTGCATTAACAATCTGCTTTCAATAATAGAGTTAGAAAGATATTGATTGTCTTCTGATCACGCTCAACTATGTCTTATAAAAAGACTAAGCGGGCGTTGCAAATATAATCTGAGTATTTTGCCCAGAGTCCAATCCCACAGGGAATTAGCCTATCAATTATCGTTATCAGGCTCACTCGATTCTTCGTAATCAACTTCCCAAAGGTTAAGAATAACAATTTGTTGGTATTTTTACTAACTAAAACTGAATGAAATTAAGTAGACTAAAAGAACTAATACTGAGTTGTAAATAAATGCGAGAAGGATCTAAGGTTATGGTTTCCTCCGCTGATGAAATCCCTTCTTGTATAATTACGATAATTTACTAGACGCACTCTCCCGAGCTACACTAGCTTGCTTTTATTATAGCTCACTTTAGATTGCACTCAAGGTATCGTTATCCCTAATCCAACCTTTAAACCTTCGGTTATGGATCCTTCCTATACTTTGGGAGTGGTGTTGTGCAATAACTACCTAAATATGCACTATATTCCGAGCAGATACATACTAAATAGGCACAGCTAATTGAAAGCCCTTCAATCAACTACAATAAGAACTTAGTTGAACAAATAGAGATTGAAACCAAGCAAACTATATTAATATAATAAGATGTTCATCTTCAACGGGTTCCACCAAAACCTTAGACTAAATAGGTTAGGTAATCATAATTGTACTGAAAATAACAATAGAAGAATTCATCAACAATGACAAAAATACAAGGAAGAGAGATGAGATTTGATGCCCAATTGCCCTCATTGCCTCTTGCCGTTGCTTTTCTTGAACAAGACTCTAAACCTGATTAATTCCCTCTTTTGGGCGAGTTGAACCTTACATAGGTTAAGTGGAATTGCCCCAAACTTCCAATTCTACCCCTGGAAAATAATGCGTTCGACTGGACTAGCGTGCCCGCGCTAGTCATTGCGCTACTGGGCGCGCTAATGGCTAAACATTCTGCCTAGGGATCGTTGGACTAGCACGGTCGCGCTAATGGGCGCGCTAAGCCCGTGCTAGTGGACTTGTAATCTGTCCCAGAATTTTCTTCCTTCTTTTCACACGTTAAATACTCCAAGGGGCCTTTCTCCTTCAATTTGGCTCCAAACACCATCCTAGGTCCTCATAAGCGCATTTTGCTCCTGCGAAACATAAAATCAACGATTAGAGCCATTTTAACATCATTTCACATTCCTAAGACAGTGAAGCATCATTAAGTTGGAGTACAAATATATACTAAGCTACGTGAATTTAGCCTATTATCAACACCCCATACTTAAATCATTGCTAGTCTTCGAGCAATCCACTATATTCTACAAAGGTCCTTTCATCAAGCATTTCCCTAATGTGTCACACCACGAACATATTACAGGAGTTAAACCTAGCAATGTAACATCCATGCCTCAAGGGTCGACTCTCACATGCCATGCAATATTTCTACTTCCTCAAAGTACTCTACCCCGAGGTCAAGACTTACCTTTCCGTCATGAGTCAAGTGCCCTCACATCACACACACAAGAGTAGTTCCACAAGAATAATATTAAGAACATGTAGGAACTCAAATAGAAATAATTCACTCACTCTCGGAAAGAACATTCATATGCCACAAAGATACACCATAGGCTTGCCCGTAGTGTAATACTCTACTAATCGAGCCCATTCATTATAAGATCAATTAGGTCTTCAATTGGTTGTAATGTAGGCTAAGGGACGGGTAGGATATATTTAGATATAGTGACTAACCTCCCTAAGCACTTTTAATACAATTACTTTAGCTTTCAGACCATTCTTATGCCCGACCAGAATTTCCACCACACTTCTCTTTATATTTACCCCAAACTCTCTTAGGTGCAATTCTATCGAATCACCACTTATTAAGGACTGCATTTATTCATTGTCCTTTCTCTTTTTTTTTCTTTTCAAGTGGCGTTTATTCTTTCATTTTTCTCACACTTTTGCACCTTTCTTCTATTTCTTTGATTTCACTCAAAAACCAAACCACCACCCCACACTTTGAATTTTACATAATCTCTAACAATTCAAGTGCTCATGGGAGGTACAGGGTTCAAACAGACAGGTAATTCAAACAATTGGGTAAGGTTTGTAATGTGATTACCAAAGAAACAGGCTTATAAGCTCAAAGGGGTTAACTATGGTAAATTTTAATCAGGTGGATACACTTTTATAACTGGCTTAACAAAGAAATGCATATGTCACTTCTAAGACTGAACGAACTACTATTTCGCTTTGCAAACACACATGGCAAGTTCTAGGCATCAAATGTGGACATAGAATACAATGTGACACCTCACACACATATGGCATATGACTCACTCCATATTAGCTTATCGACACTCTCACCAAGCATTCAAGTCAGTTACAACATACAAATTTAAGGCATTCCACAAGAGTCAACAAATGAGCCTAAGCGTCAGACTCTAGGGTTTTTTGTGTTCGGGTGTAACAATGCTAAGGGATGCTTCTCTTATTTCAGCTCCTTGCCCAAAACACCTAACAACTAAAAATAAAAATAAAACCTAACTATACCCAGTTCAAGCTAAACCCTTGGAAAAGAACCGTGGTCAAAAGAAAAACCAAGGGGGAGTTGCTACACTACCTAAAAATAAAATAAAAAATCTTTTTGGTGTTTTATTTGGACTAGCTTCCCTCAAGAAAACTGCCGAAGAAGCCCGTCATCGGGAAGAGTCCGCTCTATTTTTTTTTGTGGTCGACTTAGACCCTCAAGAACCCCGTCGAAAGGGATCCGTTGTCGGGCCAAGACGACTTAATTAATTGCACTACTATTTACAATCACAAACACAGAAGCAAAAATAACTCAAAAGAAAATAATGAAAACAACTACCCATTTTTTATCAACATATATACATGTACTAGGGAATCCTTCCCCCACCCCACACTTAATACGAGGACATGTCCCCATGGCAATCAAGATAAATAGAGAGGTAAGGGGACTTCCCTAAGAGCTCAGTCCTAGTCGAAGACTGTCCCTAGGTCCAGATGACAAGCGTGACCCAGGGCTCGGAGCCAGCCCATGATTTTCTTTTCAGATTTCTTCTGTTGGGTAGCTACGGCATCAACTCGCACACCCAGGTCTATGACCGTAGTGCGCAGTTCCACCATGTCCTGCTCCAGGTGGTCTAGCCTATAACTCCGACGGGCCCTAGACGGGCCCTCCACATCAGCAGCCTATGCCTGAGTGGGCTGCTCCTCCTCCATATGTTCTTGCTACTTCTCCACATTTTGTTGCGCTTCCTCCTCAGCTTCCTCATCCGACTCATTCTGCTCCTCCTCATCATCAACGGCCATTGCTTCCTTTCCAATAATGACCCTATCAGCTATGAAGGTGTACGCCGTTGGCACTCTGCCATCCACCGCCAAGTTTCCTGGTACTCCAGCTGCAAGGCATAATCTGGTGACCAGAGATGGGAAGAAGAAACCATACCTCTGAACATTACAGCGGACGAACATCTCCTCATGCATAAGCCTGGCCACGTCAAATTCGCGGCCTGTCATGAAGCACCAGATCAAACACCCATGAGGAATGTTCACCTCTGAGGTGTTGTGGGATGGGAGTAGGCGGTTGTTGATCAGGTAGAGCCAACATTTAGCCTCAAAGGTGAGGGCTGAAGAGTGAAACTTCTTCCTGTACTTGTACAACTTTATATCTGCGTTCAGGACACAAATGGTTAGGAGGAACATTTCCCACTGAGTATAGCGCTATCCATATGCCTCATAGTTGTCCTCGTACATATCCACGGGGCCTGGCAACCGGTAAAACGTCCGAATGGCCTCCACAGAGGCGTTTACCTGCTTCTTCCTCACTATTACCACATGATTGTTGTGTTCCGGGCAGTTCGCATAAAACTCCCTCACTATCATGGCATTAGCCTCATCGGGCTCCTCAAAGAACACATCTAGTCTCCTCTGCATCAACTCATTATACATCCTTTGGCAGTAACGCCGGAGTGAGTCCGTGTCTATGCCACGTTCAGGTATGGCTGCCTTTGATTCTTTTGCCGCAAATTTGTCCTGGACCTTAGCTGATACAAATCTATTGTTTTTGAAAGGAGTGTCAACGGACCTCCGTGGCCTTGTGGAGGAAGAACCTGCTTGTCTGTTTGAGGAGGAGCCGGTGGCTTGACGCTTTCGGGGAGACATTGTACCTACAAAAAGCACATCATGAATTCAGCACCAAAGAGGTGACCCAATGTGGTTACTCAGACTTCACCTTACAATTGGTCACAATAACTGTCCTTCAATGAGGTATTTACACAAACACATGGTGGGCATTATTCACCGGAGCCCCCATTTAACAAGTTGAAGCCCCAACTTCCACCATAATTTCCCAAACATCACCCCAATTAAATCAAGACATACCACACCCCCAAATGCCATTACCCACCAGTACGAATCTTACACTACCAAGTATTTCTACTAAATAATAAGAAAAGGCTACAACTTTTAAAAAAGGAAAAAAGAAAAACTACAAAATTAAAAACGAAAAAAAATAAAAAACTAGAAAAGAAGACACATACATGTGGTGTGAAGGGAGTGAGAAGTGTAGGGGAGGGATGGGTGTTGGTGGAAGAAGAACCTGAGGTGTGAGTGCTTGAGCTTGAGAGGGAAGAAGGGTTCCCCTTTTTTTTTCTTTATTTAGGAGAAGGAAGAAGAAGGGTGTGAGAAGAAGAAGAGTTTTAGGGGAATGGGGTAAGTGGGCGGACGTGGGGGGTTGGGTTATATTTTGGGTAAAATAAAAAAATAAATGAACTTAAAAGAAAACTTACCTGGTCGCGACGGGACTAGCGCTACTAGCACGCTCATAGCACGACTGCGCTAGTGGGGACTGAAAGAGGAAGAACAAAATGCCATTAGCGCGGTCACTAGCACACTCATAGCGCGACCGCGCTAGTGGCGGAAAAACGAGGCAGAATAAAAGGCCATATGTGCGGCCACTAGCGCGCCCACTACCGCGCCCGCGCTAGTGGCAAGAACTTTAGGCAGTGCACTAGGCCATTAGCGCGACCACTAGCGCGGTCGCGCTAGTCCAAGCCTCACCACACTTCGTTTTTCTTACTTTTTCCTTAGTATGGCTTTAGTCCACCCTTCGCTCGCGCACACCTGCATATGTTAGTACTTATAACAATTCAACTATTCATCACCTACGCTATAAACACTACACATTGTGTTGCCTCCCAACTAGCGCCTTAGTTAATGTCGTGGCATGACAATTACAACAAGTCAATGGGTTGCCTCCCATGAAGCGCTTGATTTAAAGTCGCGATACGATGCAGAATGAGCGCATTTACGGCTCGCTCGACCTCTGAGGTTCATCAAGAAGCACCACAGATACTTCCTTGTTCTCGTCCATCCCCACATACGGTTTCAATCTCTGCCCATTAAATCTGAAGGTGTGGACACCTTTTTCAAAAGCAATCTCTACAGCACCTGAGGGAAACACTTCGACCACACGAAATGGTCCAGACCATCGGGACTTGAGTTTACCCAGGAAAAGTCTCAATCTTGAGTTATAGAGCAGAACCATATCTCTGGGTTTGAAGTTTCGGTCCATAATGTTCTTATCGTGTAACCTCTTCATTCTCTCTTTATACAGCCTCGTGCTTTCAAAGGCAAGATATATGAATTCATCCAACTCATGCAGTCCAGTGACTCGATTGTGGCCGCAGCATCAAGATCCATATTTAACTATTTCAGTGCCCACCAAGCTCGATGTTCCAATTCTACCGGCAAGCGACAGGCCTTTCCGAACACCAACTTGTATGGCGACATACCAATTGGCGTTTTGAATGCAGTTTTGTATGCCCAGAGTGCGTCATCAAGCTTTTTCGCCCAATCAGTTCTTGTGGCGTTCATCATTTTAGTCAGCACACTCTTGATTTCTAGATTTGACACCTCAACCTGCCCACTCGTCTGAGGGTGATAAGCGGTTTCCACCTTGTGGCACACATCGTACTTAGCTAATAGCTTTTCGAAGGCACGGTTGCAAAAGTGAGCGCCTCCGTCACTGATGATGGCCCTTGGGATCCCAAAACGGGTGAATATGTTTTTCTTCAAGAATCCCACTACCACCCTTGCATCATTGGTGGGGAGTGTTGAAGTTTCCACCCATTTGGACACATAGTCTACAAAAACAAGTATGTACTTATTGCAATAAGATCTAATGCAGGGACCCATAAAGTCAATCCACATACATCAAACAACTCGACCTCTTGGATCGGGTTCATGGGCATCTCGTGGAGACGGGATATGTTCCCTGTCCGTTGACACTCATTGCAGCCCTTCACCCATTGGTGGGCATCTTTGAACACAGTAGGCCAGTAGAATCCGGCCTCTAGAACTTTGGCTGCTGTTCGAACTCCTCCAAAATGCCCTCCATATGTTGATGCATGACATGCCTGCAAAACAAAAAATTGTTCTATCTCGGGGACGCACCTCCGAATCATATTGTCAATACAAATTCTAAACAGGTGAGGTTCATCCCAGTAATAATTACGACAATCACGATAAAACTTTTTCTTTTGGACATATGAGAGTTCATAGGGCTCAATACCACTTGCCAGGTAATTTGCAATGGCATACCATGGCACCTCCTCCATGCTCGTGGCGAGTAGCTGCCCGTCTGGAAAGGTTTCCAGAATATCCTATGCTTCCACTGCATTTTCAGCGCCTTCAAGTCATGACAGATGGTCCGTGACTTGGTTCTCCGTGCCCTTGCGGTCACGAATCTCTAAATCAAATTCTTGCAGTAGCAGCACCCAACGAATTAGGCGCGGCTTGGATTCTTTCTTCTCAATAAAATACCTGAGGGCAGCATGATCAGTATAAACAATCACCTTCGAGTTGATCAGGTATGATCTGAACTTGTCAAAGGCGAACGCTACTACCAACATCTCTTTTTCGGTCACCGTGTAGTTCAACTGAGATCCACTCAATGTCATACTCGCGTAGTAGATCGGGTGCATTATATTTTCCTTTCGCTGTCCTAACACTGCTCCCACTGCGTAGTCACTGGCATCACACATGAGCTCGAATGGTTGCTCCCAGTCGGGAGCAACAATGATCGGGGTCATGACTAGCCTCTTTTTCAACTCCTCAAAAGCCACCCTATAATCATTAGAAAACACAAAAGGGTTATCTTTTTTGAGCAACTTACATAGGGGGTTGGCTATCTTGGAGAAGTCTCTGATGAATCGCCGGTAGAACCTGGCATGCCCAAGGAAGCTCCTTATCGCTTTAACCAATGTGGGAGGTGGAAGCTTTGCAATCACATCTACTTTGGCACGATCCACCTCAATTCCTTTGCTCGACACCAAGTTCCTCAAGACTATCCCCTCTTGTACCATGAAATGGCACTTCTCCTAATTAAGCACAAGGTTCGTCTCAATACACCGCTTTAGCACTCGGGAGAGATTTGCTAGGCACTCATCGAATGAATTTCCCACCACTGAGAAATCATCCATTAACACCTCCATGATATCCTCGACCATGTCAGTGAATATTGCCATCATGCACCTTTGAAATGTGGCGGGTGCATTGCATAAGCCAAAGGGCATCCTTCTGAAGGCAAAGATCCTGTAGGGACAGGTGAATGAGGTATTTTCTCTGTCTTTCGGGGCAATGAAAATTTGGTTGTACCCTGAGTACCCGTACAGAAAACAAAAGTGAGACCTCCTTGCCAGTCTGTCGAGCATTTGATCGATGAATGGAACTGGGAAGTGATCTTTACGGGTGACAAGATTTAACTTTCTGTAGTCCATGCAAATTCTCTAGCCAGTGACGGTCCTTGTGATATCAGCTCATTTTTGTCATTTTTTACAACCGTCATGCCACCCTTCTTAGGAACACATTGTACTGGGCTAACCCAGTTGCTGTCGGAGATGGGGAAAATGATTCTCGCATCTAACCACTTTATGATTTCCTTCTTCACCACTTCCTTCATATTTGGGTTCAGCCACCTTTGATGTTCCCTGGAAGGTTTGTGCCCCTCTTCCAGCAGGATTTTGTGCATACAGTATGCCGGGTTGATCCCCTTTATGTCTGCCATAGTCCACCCAATGGCGGACTTACACTCAGTGAGTACCTGTAAGAGTTGTTTTGCCTGCACAAACTGGATAAGATAATAACAGGTAAAGTAGAGTTGGGTCCTAGAAACGGGTACCTAAGATGGGCTGGCAATGGCTTCAATTCCAACTGTGGTGGTTCTTCAACTGACGACTTGGCTGGCGGAGTTTCTCTCTTTTCTAAGTGTAGGGGCTCGAATTCCAGTGACCTCGGCCACACGCCTTTGCTCTCAAGAGCCAACATCCATTTTGCCAATTCCTCCCCATTTTCCGCATCCAAATTCATCAAACATGCAGCAAGGGGGTCCTCAATAGTTAAGGACTCATCATCTTCCTCCAGTATCACATCCACTGCATCAATAAGAAACAGTTGGTGAATTCACTTGGTCACCTCATGGATTTCTACACATTGAATGTGATTTCCTCGTTGTTCAATCTCATCTTGAGCTCCCTAGTTTCACAATCAATGAGGGCTCGCCCAGTGTCCAAGAATGACCTTCCCAAAATTATGGGTATCTCCTCATCCACTTTGTAGTCCAGTATCACAAAATCTGCAGGGAACACAAACTTCCTTACCTGCACTAATACGTCATCGAGAATGCCTGACGGTCTCTTTACCATCATGTCTGCTAGCTGCAACAACATAGAGGTCGGTCTAGCTCTACCAATCCCCGACCTCTTGTAGATGGCCAGGGGCATAAGATTAATGTTGGCCCCTAAATCACAAAGTGCCTTGGAAAGGCAAAGTTACCAATGGTGCAGGGAATGGTGAAACTCCCTGAGTCAGACAGCTTTTCCGTAATTGGCCGGGTCATAACGGCACTGCAGGTCTGAGTAAGGGTCACTGTGGCCAAGTCTTAGAAGTCGAATTTTTGGGACATCAAGTCCTTCATCATTTTGGCATAACCAGGCATCTCCTTCAGAGCATCAATCAAAGGAATATTTACCTGTATTTGTTTCAACATATCCAAGAACTTTTTATACTTCTCATCTTTTTGGTACTTGGCCAGGCTCTATGGGAATGGTGTTGGAGGTCTCTTCTTCCCAATGATTTGGGAATTTCCTTTATCAGCCACCACCTCAATTACCGGTTCCTGGGCTGGCTCAGCTTCTTTCTCAGTCTCGAGCTGTGTGTTGGGTTCTCCTTGGGCAGGCTGCACTATCACCTCAGTCAGTTTTGTTGACTCATCAATTTCAATAGGCACTGGTACCAGTGTCTCAGCCTGTCTACTTTCCTGAGATCTTTCCTGCTCTAAGTCTAGGTCCCTGCTATTTCGTAGACTCACCGCCATTAGCCGCTTTGGACCGTGATCTTTAGGATTTACCTGAGTGTTGGCAAGCAATTTCCCAAGAGGACGATTATTCAAAGACATCGAGATCTGGCCCATTTTGCACTTTAATATTTTTTATAGAAGACTCATGTGCATCTACTCTCTCACTTATTTTTGCAGTTGACCCAATAACCTACTGCATCATTGCTTCAAGTCTGGAAAACCCATCCTCCTGTCTCCCACCATGTTGTTGCTGAGGGGGTGATAAGCATGTTGCTGATTCTGATTCTGATTATTGTACCCCTGTGGCCTTTGGTAAGGCGCCACATTACCCTACGGTCGCATGACTCCCATGTTTCCATTGTTGTGTTGTTGTTGAACTAGCATGTATGGTTGATTTTGTTGGCCCCAATTCTGTCCACCCTGTCACTGACCCCCATAATTCGACACATAGTTCATATTTTCAGGGTAGTGATGTTGATCACATTCAGCATTTCAGTGATTACCAAGTGGCTGACTAATGCAAGATGTGCATAAGCCCCCATTGGTTGTATCCACAATATGTACCTGCTGCTTTTTCCCAGACTCCTCCACCTTTTTAGTTAGTATGCTCATCTGTGTTATCGAGGTGGCCATATTCTCAGCAAGATTGTTGGATGGATCGAAGGGCACTGAGTGAACTACCGGAGTAATGGGTGCATTCCTGGTTGTCCACCCCAAATTCTGTGCCATTTTATCAAGCAGGATCTGGCTTTCTCCCCACATTTTGCTCAAGAATGATCCACCAGCTGAAGCATCTACATTTGCCTTTACAGTATCCGCCATACCCATATAGAAACGATGCCCCAACATTTTCTCTAGAATACCATGGTGCAGACAGATAACCAACATTCTTTTAAATCGTCCCCATATTTCCTGCAATTTTTTAGATGGCTTCTGTCTGAAGCTCAAGTCTTCAATTTGTTGAGTTGTCTTGTTGGGTGGATGGAATTTGTTCACGAACTGCTTAACTAACTCCTTCCATGTGGTAATGGAATTAATGGGGAGCGAGTTTAGCCAAGTCCGGTCTGCTCCTATCACTGAGAATGGAAACAACAACAGTTTTATTGCTTCCTGATTGACGTTTGGCTGCCTATGAGTTTTGCAAATCGACAGGAAATTCTTCAAATGCTGTTGGGGATCCTTAATGTATGACCCCGAAAATAGTCCCTTGTTCTGCAGCAAGTGCAGCATATTGTTTGTAATCTGAAAGGACTCGGCTTGTTGAGGGACTACTATCGCAGTGGCCAAATTCTCCATTGTGATTGTGCCCAGTCATATAAAGATGCCTATGGCATAAGAGGTGCCACTATCTGTGCAACTAGGACTACCACGTCGTCCCCATTGTTACTCTTGTTGTTTAGATCTTCCATGTCGGGTTCAAGTTGTTCAATTGATGGTTGTTGTTTGCTTTTCCGGTTGGCCCGGTTCAAGGCCTTGAAAACTTTCTCGAGGTCTGATAAGGCTTCAAATACTTCACCAGTACTCAATGAGTTTCTAGGCATGCATCTGTACAACCAAGTTAGCAAACGTTAAAATTTCAATGTATAGATGAAAATTGAAGAAAATTGACTCTACTTAAGAATTTTGTATTTCTTCAAACTGTAATTCATAACACCGTTAACTCCCCGGCAACGGTGCCAAAATTTGATCACGTTCAACTATGTCTTATAAAAAGACTAAGCGGGCGTTGCAAATATAATATGAGTATTTTGCCCAGAGTCAAATCCCACAGGATTAACCTATCAATTATCATTATCAGACTCACTCGATTCTTCGTAATCAAGTTCCCAAAGGTTAAGAATAACAATTTTTTGGTATTTTTACTAACTAAAACTGAATGAAATTAAGTAGACTAAAAGATAACTAATACTGAGTTGTAAACAAATGCGAGAAGGATCTAAGGTTATGGTTTCCCCGCTGATGAAATCCCTTCTTGTATATTTCCTATTGTTTGACCTAATTATCTCTATCAATCATGAGAACTCTTGCTACCGTAAATCTCTCCCGAGTAATTACGATAATTTACTAGATGCACTCTCCCGAGCTACACTAGCTTGCTTTTATTATAGCTCACTTTAGATTGCACCTAAGGTATCGTTATCCCTAATCCAACCTTTAAACCCTCGGTTATGGATCCCTCATATACTTTGGGAGTGGTGTTGTTCAACAACTACCTAAATATGCACTCTCCCCCGAGCAGATACATACTAAATAGGCACAGCTAATTGAGGGCCCTTCAATCAACTACAGTAAGAACTTAGTTGAACAAATAGAGATTCAAACCAAGCAAACTATATTAATAACAAGATGTTCATCCTCAACGGGTTCCACCAAAACCTTAGACTAAATAGGTTAGCTACTCATAATTGTACTGAAAATAACAATAGAAGAATTAATCAACAATGACAAAAATACAAGGAAGAGAGATGAGATTTGATGCCCAATTGCACTCCTTGCCTCTTGCCGTTGCTTTTCTTGAACAAGACTCTAAACCTGATTAATTCCCTCTTTTGGGTGAGTTGAACCTTATATAGGTTAAGTGGAATTGCCCCAAACTTCCAATTCTACCCCTGGAAAATAACGCGTTCGACTGGACTAGCGCGTCCGCGCTAGTCATCGTGCTACTGGGCACGCTAATAGCTAAACATTCTGCCTGGGGATCGCTGGACTAGCGCGGTCACGCTAATGGGTGCGCTAAGACCGCGGTAGTGGACTTGTAATCTGTCCCAACAATTTTCTTCCTTCTTTTCACACGTTAAGTACTCCAAGGGGCCTTTCTCCTTCAATTTTGCTCCAAACACCATCTTAGGTCCTTATAAGTGTATTTTGCTCCTGGGAAACATAAAATCAACAATTAGATCCATTTTAACATCATTTCACATTCTTAAGACAATAAAGCATCATTAAGTTGGAGTACAAATATACACTAAACTACGTGAATCTAGCCTATTATCATCTTCACATAAGAGTTTGATGATTTCTGTTGAATCTGTTTCAATTCAATATCGAGGAAGTTCATAACACTTGCAATCTTTAATCCTTCATGTAAAGCCATTAATTCAGCTTGTATGGCTGATGTTGCATGGTATGATGTTTGAAAACCAACGATCTAATCTCCATTGCTATTTCTAAATACACCACCTAGTCTAGCTGCCATGGTGGTTTTCGAATAAGCACCGTCTATGTTTAATTTGACCGTACTAGTCGGTGGTTTATCCAACTTAATCGCAATTTTGATCTTATGAATTTTGAAAATGTTTTTTTCAGTAAAGAAGTTAAATTCCCAAGCTTGTTGTATAACTTTTCGGGCATGGAGATCAAGGTCTAAGTTGTTAAAATTGTTGTAATTCCTATTTTTCCAAATATTCCAGATGGAGAAAGGAAAAATGGTGTCCCACCCTGAAGAATGATTGGTATTCTGCATGAAAATTTCTTTAAGGGTGATCAGTCAGTGAGGGTTATTATCGATAGTATGAGCCGAGATGCCCGTTTTGTTCCAAAAACTTTTAGTAGCTAGGAAATGTAGAAAGATATGCTTAATATCTTTCACATTTTCCTTGCAGATCGTGTAGATGGCATCAATATTGATGCCAATATGTGCTAACAAGGCTCGACAAGGAATACGATTATGCATACATTGCTAAAGGAAGTATTTGATTTTGTTAGGGCAACGGAGATCCCAAATCCAGCTAAAGGAGGTGTTAGCATAGAAGGGTTATTATGATTTAACAACTTATAACAAGATTTTGTGGAAAATAATACATTTGAATTAGGACCCCAACTCATAATTTTTTTGTTTAGGACATCGTTAGGTAACAGGGTTAAAGCAATATTTTTAATTAATTGTGGAGGGAAATTCAAAAGAAATATTAGAGATATTCCACTGGTTCTGTGTGATGACCCAAAGAGGTCATCTTATGATTTAAGACTCTATTCCGGGATCGTTAGCCTTAAAAATATTATTTTTATTCACCGCGATTTGCGTGTGCAGTCCGAGCGTGAATCCGGAAAGCCTTATGTAAAAATATATGAAATAATAATTTTTGAGATTTAAAAATGACTTTTAATTAAATTTGGTCAATATTTTGAATAAACGAACCCGGACCCGTGTTCCGGCGGTCCCGGAAGGTCCGTAGTAGAACATGAGACTTGGGTGTATGCCCGGAATCGAATTCCGAGGTCCATAGCTCGAGAAATGAATGCTTGATGAAAATTGTTAGACTGAAATTTAAAAGGATTTAAAGAAATTGATTAATGTTTGAAATCGTTGGTATCGGGCCCGTATTTTGGTTTCGGAGTCCGGTACAGGTCTATTATAATGCTTAAGGCATGTCTGTGAAATTTGGTAGAAATCGGAGTTGATTTGACGTGATTCGGACGTCCGGTTGAGAAGATAGTAATTTTGAAGTGTTCTTGAGAAATTCATGAGTTGTGATACTAAATCCGTAGTTTTAGGTGTTATTTTAGCGATTTGATCGCACGAGTAAGTCCGTAGGATGTATTAGACTTGCGTGCATATTTGGTTTGGAGCCCCGAGGGCTCGGGTGAGTTTCGGGTAGGCTTCGGGATGTTTTAAACGTAAAAATTCTGCAATCTTTGCTGTTGTTGGTGCACAAATGATTTGTGCTTCGCCATCGCGAAGCCTCTCTCGCGATCACGAAGTGTAAACCAGGCTAAGGGAAAAATCCTTCTTCGCGAACGCGAAGTACTGGTCGCGAACGCGAAGCATTGGGGGGTGGTACCCTTTGCGAACGTGATCAGCCTTCCGCGAACGCGATAGGTTAAGGGACCTGGGGGAGGGGAGTCACGTTCTTCTACGCGAACACGACCACTGGGTCGCGAACGCGTTGGTCAGGGGGAACAAACCATCGCGAACACGAGCAGCTCTTCGCGAACGCGTAGGCCTTCTGGCCGCAAAGCATCGCGAATGCGACAGATCCTTCGCGAACGCGAAGAAGACATGTCCAGTGAATTAAAACAGAACCTAAAACGGGAATTGGCCATTCTTCATATTTTCAAAACCAAGGAGGCTTAGAGGCGATTTTCAAGAGACAAGTTCTTCCACAAAGTGTTGGTAAATAATTCTAAACTACTCTCTCCCAATTATCCATTGTTTTTCATCAATTTTCAACCAAAAATCTAGGGTTTTCATGGTAGAAATTGGGGGTTTGGGTAGAATTAGGGAATTTTGTATAATTAGAATTTAGACCTCGAATTGGGATTGAATTTCGAAACTAATTACATATTCGGGCTCGGGGGTGAATGGGTAAACGGATTTTGGTTTGAACCTCGAGTTTGGACCAAGCAGGCCTAGGGTCAGTTTTTAACTTTTTTTGGGAAAATTTGGGAAATCGGTAATTATTCATTAAATTTGATTCCTTTAGCGACAATTGATGATGTTAAACTAATTATGATTATATACAAGTGGGTTGGAGGTGAATTTTAACTGAAAAGTTGTACGTGAGCAGTGAGTGGCCTACGAAATCGATGTAAGTGTTGTGCGTAACCTTAGCTTGAGGGAATATATGTGATTACTTGCTACGTGTTTTGTTGATGAAAGCGATGTATAGGTGAGGTGACGAGTACCTATACGTTGTAGTCGAGTTATAACATGCGAGTGAAAGTCCATTCTTGTTATTCTTGTAGTCTTAAAGGCTATTATCCATGCTTATTATTGCTATTGAACTGTTGAGAGAACTGTATCCGGTTATACCGAGATGGATAACATTGTGAACATTGATTCGAGGTTGAAACGCTAAATTGTGAAGGTAATTATGATGAAATACTGATTTCTTGTGAAAATTCATCTGTATCTGTTGTTAATGATTCTGTGATAGGTGAGGAAGAGTGTAAAGCACGAAGGGTGATGCCGTGCATAATTTATTTATATGGTGAGGAAGAGTGTAAAGCACGAAGGGTGATGCCGTGCATAATTTATTTATATGGTGAGGAAGAGTGTAAAGCACGAAGGGTGATTCCGTGCAAGATTTATTTATATTGTGAGGAAGAGTGTAAAGGACGAAGGGTGATGCCGTGCATAATTTATTTATATTGTGAGGTTGACTGTGACAGCATAAAGGGTGATGCCGTGCATTCTTATATAATCTGGTGAGGATGAGAGTAAAAGCACGAAGGGTGATGCCGTGCATTCTTATATAATCTGGTGAGGATGAGAGTAAAAGCACGAAGGGTGATGCCGTGCATAATTTATTTATATGGTGAGGAAGAGTGTAAAGCACGAAGGGTGATGCCGTGCATTCCTATTTGTTATTTGGTGAGGCTGAGAGTAAAAACACGAAAGGTGATACCGTGCATATTTATTTTTCTATTATAGTTGCTTAATTTATTTGTTAGTAATCACCGTTTATTTCTGCCTTCTCGTTCTTCTCACTTCTTATGTTGAAATTCCCCACTGTATGTCCCCTTCCCATTAATTGCTGTTTTAAATTCTTTATTTGCTGTTATTTTCAATAGTATGATTATATATGTCCCGGTTCTTTTATGTGGTGTCTTGTCCTAGCCTCGTCACTACTTCGCCGAGGTTAGGCTCGACACTTACCAGTACATGGGGTCGATTGTACTGATACTGCACTGTACACTTTCTGTGCAGATCCAGGTTTACGTCCGAGCTGAGTTCGAGTTATAGCAGACTATTCGCACGGAGACACGAGGTAGATCTGCTCATGTCCGCAGATTCCTGGAGTCTCTTCCGTATTATTCAGTTGCTGTTTTATTTAGTTCAAAACAGTTATATATTTTCTTTCAGCCAAATACTTGTAGTAAATTCTTAGTAGTTCGTGAATTGTGACTCCAAACCCTGGGTAGCTAGAGATTGGTATTATTTTCGCAGTATCTTATGCTATTTCATTTGTTATTTTGGTATCATATATTGGATGGTAGTAAACTTCGTATATATTTTAATTGTTTTAATGACGTAACATTCTAATGTTGGCTTGCCTAGCAAGTATAGTGTTAGGCGTCATCACGGTCCCAACGGTGGAAAATCGAGTCATGACAATATGCTTAATAAAATCTTTTATGGAAAGATTTTGGTCATCCTTACTAAGAGGGCCGTAAATGGAATTTCTAAGGGTATTAGAAGATAGGGCAACATATAAATTGTGATGACCCAAAAGGGTCATCCCGTATATTCTATCTAATTATGTGTTCAGAGGTCGTGAAAACCCTCCTTCTATCTCACCTCGATTTGCATGCGCAGCCCGGGCGTGTAGCCGAGAAGCCTTTATGTGAAAAATTGATAAAAATGAAAATTTTGTATTGGAAATTTGAATAAAGTTGACTTCATTCAACGTTTTTGGTAAACAGACCCGGACCCGTGATTTGACGATCCCGGAGGGTCCGAAGGAAAATATGGGACTTGGGCGCATGCCAGGAATCGAATTCCGAGGTCCCAGGTCCGAGAAATGAATTTTTAACGAAAATTGGTTTTTGAAAAATATAAAGGTTTTTGAAAATGAAATTTGAGGTGAAACTTGTGATATCGGGCCCACATTACGATTTCGAAGCCCGGTACAGGTTCGATATGATTTATATGTGTTATCTATGAAATTTGGTAAGAAATTGACTTACTTTGGCGTGATTCGGACGTTAAATGCAAAACTTAATGTTTATAATAATTTAAAGAATTTTCATGGATTTTTAGTTTAATTCATCGTATTAATGTTGTTTTATGTGGTTTTNGGGGGGGGGGGGGGGGGGGGGGGGGGCTCGGGTACGTTTAAGATGCTCATCGGGTGTTTTAGGAACTTGGGATACACCTGAACCATTGCTGGTTCTGGTGTCTCGCACCTGCGATGGACCTTCCGCAGGTGCGGACACACAGGTGCGGCGAGCAGTTCGCAGGTGCGGAACTTAGCCCAAACCCCTAATCCTTGTAGGTGCCGTTTGTTTTTCCGCAGGTGCAGAGCCACGGGTGCAGCCATTTGACCGCAGGTACGACCCCAGGCTTTTTAGTGGGTTTTCGCACCTGCGATGGTAGTTCCGCAGGTGCGGTCCCAAGGGCGCAAGTGCGGAATTGCTGGGCAGAACCGAGGGTTTATGTTATTTTAACCATTTTCGAATTGGGGAGCTCGGGAGAGGCGATTTTTGGAGGCTTTTTCACCTGGGTAAGTGATTTCTATCCATTATAGACCAATTTCCATGTTTCCAATCTTAAATCCAACCTTTAATTTTGAAACTTTTGGGTAGAAAATGGGATAAACTTCATAGATCGAATTATTGAGTTTTGATTGGGTTTTTGACCTCCGATTTGAAAGATTTTCATATGTTTAGACTTGTGAGTGAATGGGTGTCCGAAAAATATAATTTTTACCCGATTCCGAGACGTGGCCCGGGGAACCTTTTGGGCAATTTTCCTAATTTTGCGTCTTAGCTTCGAATTTATTTGTTAAATTAGTTTCTTATAGTATTATTACACGATGCTATTGATTTGATTAGATTTGGGCCATTGGGAGTCGGATACCCGTGGAAAGAACGTGATTTCAAGTTTGTTTTGAACGGTTGAGGTAAGTATCTTGCCTAACCTTGTGTGGGGGAATTACCCCTTAGGATTTGAGTCTTCTATGTTGATTGTAGTCCGTGTAAGCGAGGTGACGAGCGCATGCTCGGACTTATTTGTGGAAAGTTGACCCTTTAGGAATCTTAGATCCTTATATTCACCGAGTATGAAGTGTCCTTAGCATGATTGAATTTCCTAATTTCTAGTATCATCTTTATTTGCTTAAATGTGGAAGTTCTTACTTTTGGATTTACTCCTATTGCCTAGTTGACTCCTAATTGACTTATCTGAAGGTTTTATTTCCTTTACTGTCATGCTATATCTTCTTAACTATGTATTTTAAATTTTGCAATTATCTTCATCTCAACCTATAGTTGTTTTGGTCTTAAATGAAGTTATGATTATTCTCTGCTGCTTGTCCTTAAGTGGAAATTGTTGAATATTCTCGTAACTGCTCAACCTTAAAGGATGTTTAGATATTCTTTACCTTCGTGACTTGTCTTATATGGAGTTATCGAATTTGTGTTGATTTCTTATGTTCACCAGTGTAATTAGGTGCGGCTGTTACATGTTATTTCCCTTCCTTGTTGAGTGATTCGTAATATGCCTAGCTCTCCTTATTATGTTTATTTCTCGTCAACTAGTTTTGCCTATCTTGTGGTCGAAGGCTCTTGAGTTGATGTATTAATTGTATCTTGAACTGTTGCCACTGTTGTTGTTGTACTTGTTGGGGTGATGCACGAGGTTTCTGCCGTGCGATTGTTGATATGGGGATTTGCACGAGGTTTTTACCGTGTCGTGTTACTATTGATAATTGCATATGCGGCGTGATAAGGCGGGATACGAAATTGAGTGTTGCGCATGTGGCGTGACAAGTTGGGAATATGTTTATGCACGTGTGGCGAAACAAGGTGGGCATATACTGTACTATTGCATACGTGGCGTGACAAGGTGGGCTATGTCAGGGATTGTTGTGATATTTGTGTTGGCCTGGGGGCATTCCTTGTTGTTGATATTGTTTACTAGAAAACTTACCGTGTGAGTTCATTCGTGTGGAAATTTATGAGATGAAAATGTACGTGTTGCCCCTTTGTTTTCCTTATGTCTATTGGTTGTTGAAATCATGTTAGGACACCTGCACAGGCATACACGTAGTTAAGTACTATTAATGGATTCAGAACTCCTTGTTGTTGTCAAATATAGATACTCTTGTTGTGCTTACCGTATTGGTGGGAATGACCCAATTGGCACGTGAGTCGTCCGCGCAGTTAGTACTCGAATGAGGGTGCAACTTGCCAAGTGTTAGGGTTCAGATATTGGGACCCGTAAGTGGAACCTCGTGGAGATGACTATGAATTTGATGTAGAAATGGTTGAAGTTGTTGAGTCATTACATGATCGTGTTGTATATTTACATGCCGGATTTGTCTATGATCTATTCAGTCTTTGTGTTACTTCATGGTTTCCGCTGATACTTATTGTTTTCCTTATTCATCGAATTCACTGTCTTGTTAGCTATATTGCGTATCCTTTATGTATATCATTATTTCCCTGATTTCTATATTCATATTTGTTTAGTTTTTATTAGACCAGTGGGTGTCTTGACTAGTCCTCGTCACTACTTCACCGAGGTTAGTCTTGATACTTACTGGGCACCGCTGTGGTGTGCTCATACTACTCTTCTACACATTTTTGTGCACATTCACGGTTTTCGCATAACCGGCCGAGTGATTGATAGTAGCGCGGTTGCTGTTGTGGAGACTCAAGGTAAAACCGCTTCAGCGTTCGTGGTTTCGGAGTCACCATCTTATATTTTGTTTGCACCGTTGCACTTATTTCTAAACAGTGGTATTTTTAGGAGTTTTAGTGTAAATTCTTAAAAGCTTATGACTTGTACTTCCGGGTTTTGGGAATATAAAATGTGTAAAGAATTATTCATTTCAGAAAAGTATTAGATTCTATTTATTATTGTTTTTATCCCTGAATATTTGGCTTACCTAGTCCTTGAGACTAGGTGCCATCACGATACCTAACGGAAGGAAACTTGGGTCGTGACAAGTTGGTATCAGAGCTCTAGATTCATAGGTGCTACGAGTCATAAACGTGTTTATTAGAGTCTTGCGGATCGGTACGGAGACGTCTGTACTTATCTTCGAGAGGCTACAGGACTATTAGGATAACTTTGCTTCCTTCTTTCTTATCGTGCGAGTTAATTGATATTGAAGTTTGACATTTATCATTCCATTCTCTCACATATGGTGAGGACGCGAGCTGCAGATTATGAGGATGTTACCCCCGGAGCAGATGCCACCAGGGGAAGAGGTAGAGGCATAGGTCGACGAGGGGCACGTGCCGCAGCTAGAGCACCTGCCAGAACAGCCGTTCAGGAGCCGCCAACAGTTCCAGTTACGGGACCGGAGGCGCCTGTTGTTACACCCGGACTTCAGGAGACCTTGGCATAGTTCTGGGATGTGATTGGTACCTTAACTCAGGCGAGATTGATTCTGAGTGTACCAGCTACTTCACAGGGCGGGGGAGGAGCTCAAACTCCCGTCGCCCATACTCCGGAGCAGCGACATCAGGTTGGTCAGGTTCCAGGTGTCATGGCAGCAAATCCTGGAATCCCAGTTCCGCCCATGGTTAGGACTGCAGTATCTGAGGAGGAACAACTTAGACTGAAGAGGTACAAGAAGTACCACCCTCCTACCTTCAGTGGATTGGCGATAGATGATGCCCAGGGTTTCCTGGAGGAGTGTCACCGTATTCTCATACTATGGGTATTGTGGAGACGAGCGGGGTTTCTTTTGTTACGTTCCAGGTCAGGGGAGCGGCTTATCAGTGGTGGAGGGCATATGAGTTGAGTAGCCCGGCCGAGTCAGCTTCACTTACATGGGATCAGTTGTCGGGAATGTTCTTAAGTGAGTTTGTACCTCAGTCCCTCCGAGATGCATGGCGAGCAGAGTTTGAGCGGCTGTGCTAGGGCACTATGTCAGTATCAGAGTATGACGTCAGGTTCAGTGATTTGGCCAGGCATGTACCTACTTTGGTTGCTACAGTTAGAGAGCGTGTTCGCAGATTCATTGAGGGACTCAGGCGTGATATTCGGTTTAGCATGGCTCGGGAGTTAGAGTCGGATATTTCATTTCAGAAGGTGGTAAGGATTGCTCGCAGAGTTGAGGTTATGCTGGATCGTGAGAGAGACGATAGGCGGGACTATGATAGAGATGTCAGACGAGGTCAGGAGAGAGAGGGCAGAGAGGTGAGGAGGCCTCGTGGGCCGGAGAGATTTAATGGTCCTTATTATGGAGGCAGGGTACGACACGGTAGAGGTTTTATGGTCCAGCCAGTTCAGTTTGCATTGCCGGCTTCGCATGGGGTTTCAGGTACTCATGGGTCTCAGAGTACTCGGGCTGCGCAGTTTCCACAGCCACGTCAGCAGAGAGGTTGTTTTGAGTGTGGAGATATCAGCCACAGGATGAGAGATTGTCCCAGGCTCCGGGCAGATGTGTTACAGTAGGGCATTCAGGCTAGTAGAGGGCGCCCAAGAAGGGGAGGCCCGGCCCGGCCCGGCCCGTTGATGTGTTTCGTATAGTAGGCTAGAGGCCGTTGTGCCAGATGTTATAGTGCAGGTATGTTTTTTTTTGTTACAGAGGGGCACCATTTGTATTTCATTATAGCTCTGCTGGTCGGGACGAGTTCCCTCACTGTTGTTTTGTTTATGAGTGAGTTTCATCCTTTGCACTCTACTTTTGTGTTTGCTCCTGTTGGGAGATTCTGTGAGTAGTAGCCCATGTTATTGTTTGTCTCTATTCAATATTGAGAGATATGAGACCAGTAGTAAATTCCTATTGTCCAGTACGGTAGGTTTGATGTGATTCCTGAGTATTTTATTTACGAGTGGTGATTTGATACTCCATCAAGATGTGAGATCAACTAGCGTTATGATTTTTATCAGCTGAGATGAATTAGTGGAGGAATTTCAATTGGTATGATATAGTTTCGTAATGTGATTCAGAGTTGAGGGCGAGGTCCTCGTGATATTTTGTGATCCGATATGTTTGGACCGGGTTGAGTACCGCAGTGGAAATTTTATCAGGATGGTATCCTTGTGATTTGTTCATGTGCTTTAGTTCCTTCCTTGTTATGTTGTTGTGTAAGTTAGCATTGATAGAGAGTTGTGCCAGTCAGGCTTGTTTGATAATTTCCTTATGTGCTTCTTCTTTCATGTTCATTCATTTTCGTTATGTGCTCCTTGAGTTTTATCTTGCGGGATGTGTCCCCGATGATGTTAGTTGTGGTTTGGTGATTTGGGTGTCAAGGTTATGAAGTCTTCGTGTTTCTTGCTTTATTATCAGTGTGATGGAGGTTGGGAATATAGTTCTACCGGATATGAGGCTAATTTCCAATGCTGAGTTGATTTCGGGCAGCCATTGCGACCCAAGTGTTATTATGAGCCTATGTGTGATGTGCCATATTGTGTGGTCGTGCCTTATGGGTATAGTCATGAGTTAATGCAGCTGGTTCGGGCTAATGTCGGATGTGGATTTAGAATCGGGTATTTTGGAAATGAGTAGAAGGTGAGAAATTGAGGTATGAGGCTTATCGGTGGTAATAGAAAATCTAAATTGCGGTTGTGGTGGTGTCGTCAGCCTTATGTAGATTGCGATGACGTGGGATCACCCGTGGGTGTGCGTTGGAAATGCGCAATCAATGATTTGATGAGTTCAAAGTGAATCTTAGCACGTTCGAGGACGAACGTTTATTTAAGAGGGGGAGATTGTGATGACCCAAAAGGGTCATCCGGTATATTCTATCTAATTCTGTGTTCCGAGGTCGTGAAAACCCTCCTTCTATCTCACCTCGATTTGCGTGTGCAGCCCGAGCGTGTAGCCGGGAAGCCTTTATGTGAAAAATTGATAAAAATAAAAATGTTGTATTGGAAATTTGAATAAAGTTGACTTCAGTCAACGATTTTGGTAAACAGACCCGGACCCGTGATTTGACGGTCCCGGAGGGTCCCTAGGAAAATGTGGGACTTGGGCGCATGCCCGAAATCGAATTTTGAGGTCCTAGGAACGAGAAATGAATGTTTAAATAAAATTATTTTCTGAAAAATATAAAGGTTTTTGAAAATGAAATTTGAGGTGAAACCTGTGATATCGGGCCCGCATTACGATTCCGAAGCCCGGTACAGGTTCGATATGATTTATATGTGTTATCTATGAAATTTGGTAAGAAACGGACTTAGTTTGACGTGATTCTTACCTTAAATGCAAAACTTAATGTTTATAGAAGTTTGAAGAATTTTCATGGATTTTTAGTTTAATTCATCGTATTAGTGTTGTTTTATGTGCTTTGAAACCTCGAACGAGTCCGTGTTAGGTTATATGACTTGTGTGTGTGGTTGGACGGGGTCCCGGAGGGCCTCGGGTACGTTTAGGATGCTCATCGGGTGTTTTAGGAACTTGGGAGACAGCTGAACCATTGCTGGTTCTGGTGTCTCGCACATGCGATGAACCTTCCGCAGGTGCGGACACGCAGGTGCGGCGAGGAGTTCGCAGGTGCGGAACTTAGCCCAAACCCCCAATCCTCGCAGGTGCGGTTAGTTTTTCCACAGGTGCTGAGGCGCGGGTGCGGCCATTTGACCGCAGGTGCGACCCCAGGCTTTTTAGTGGGTTTTCGCACCTGCGATGGTAGTTCCGCAGGTGCGGTCCCAAGGGCTCAAGTGCGGAATTGCTGGGCAGAACCGAGGGTTTATGTTAGTTTAACCATTTTTGAACTGGGGAGCTCGGGAGAGGCGATTTTTGGAGGCTTTTGCACCTGGGTAATTTGGGTAAGTGATTTCTATCCATTATAGACCAATTTCCATGTTTCTAATCTTAAATCCAACCTTTAATTTCAAAAATTTTGGGTAGAAAATGGGATAAACTTCATAGATCAAATTATTGAGTTTTGATCGGGTTTTTGACCTCCGATTTGAAATATTTTTATATGTTTAGACTTGTGAGTGAATGGGTGTCCGGAAAATATAATTTTTACCCGATTCCGAGACGTGGGCCCGGGGAACTTTTTGGGCAATTTTTCTAATTTCGCGTCTTAGCTTCGAACTTATTTGTTAAACTAGTTGCTTGTAGTATTATTACACGATGCTATTGATTTGAGTAGATTTGGGCCATTGGGAGTCGGATACCCGTGGCAAGAACGTGGTTTCAAGTTTGTTTTGAGCGGTTGAGGTAAGCATCTTGCCTAACCTTGTGTGGGGGAATTACCCCTTAGGATTTGAGTCTTTTATGTTGATTGTAGTCCGTGTAAGCGAGGTGTAGATCGCATGCTCGGACTTATTTGTGGAAAATTGACCCTTTAGGAATCTTAGATCCTTATATTCGCCGAGTATGAAGTGTCCTTAGCATGATTGAATTTCCTAATTTCTAGTGTCATCTTTATTTGCTTAAATGTGGAAGTTCTTACTTTTGGATTTACTCCTATTTCCTACTTGACTACTAATTGACTTATCTGAAGGTTTTATTTCCTTTACTGTCATGCTATATCTTCTTAACTGCGTATCTTAAATTTTGCAATTATCTTCGTCTCAACCTATAGTTGTTTTGGTCTTAAATATAGTTATGATTATTCTCTGCTGCTTGTCCTTAAGTGGGAATTGTTGAATATTCTCGTAACTGCTCAACCTTAAAGGAAGTTTAGATATTCTTTACCTTCGTGACTTGCCTTATATGGAGTTATCGCATTTGTGTTTATTTCTTGTGTTCACCCGTGTAATTAGTTGCGGCTGTTACATGTTATTTCCCTTCCTTGTTGAGTGATTCGTAATATTCCTAGCTCTCCTTATTATGTTTATTTCTCGTGAACTAGTTTTGCCTATATTGTGGTCGAAGGCTCTTGAGTTGATATAGTAACTGTATCTTGAACTGTTGCCACTGTTGTTGTTGTTGTACTTGTTGGGGTGATGCACGAGGTTTCTGCCGTGCGGTTGTTGATATAGGGATTTTCACGAGGTTTCCGCTGTGCCGTGTTACTATTGATAATTGCACATGCGGCGTGATAAGGCGGGATACGATATTGAGTGTTGCACATGTGGCGTGATAAGGTGGGAATATGTTTATGCATGTGTGGCGAAACAAGGCGGGCATATACTGTATTATTGCACACGTGGCATGACAAGGTGGGCTATGTCAGGGATTTTTGTGATATTTGTNGGATGATAATATGCAGATAGAGTTATCCGAACCACCTGATGAGTTGAGAGATAAAGAACAAGATTCCTACATTATGGAGTTCTTCGTGCCTGAAAGTAAGGAGTACACATTTTGTCGCAAGACCAAGAAACGCAGATTATTACAGAGTTTATTTGGGCCAGGCAGATTTGTTCCACCACCCCATGAGCATGATCATAGAGCAGAATCAAAAATGGGGGTTCAATTCAAAAGTTCAAAGTGGAGGCATAAAGTGATTAAAGCATGTGCTCAAAGGAGCATGAAAGCGAGTAGATGTCGACACTAGTGGACCAGGGAGTTTCTTACACCTTCCTTTTATTTCTTGTTTTGTCTATATGTGATGCACTGAGTACAATGCATGATTTAAGTGTGGAGTGTTGTACATAATTGTTGTGATTTGTGGTGTGCATTTTTATAGTAGTTTTAGTTTTTCATGTTTTTCATGTTGGTATTATTANGTTGTTGATATTGTGTACTGGAACACTTACCGTGTGAGTTCATTCGTGTGGAAATTTATGAGATGAAAATGTACATGTTTCCCCTTTGTTATCCTTATGTCTATTGGTTGTTGAAATCATGTTAGGACACCTGCACAGACATACACGTAGTTAAGTACTATTAATGGATTCAGGACTCCTTGTTGTTGTCAAATATAGATACTCTTGTTGTGCTTACCGTATGGATGGGAATGACCCAATTGGCACGTGAGTCGTCCCTGCAGTTAGTACTCGAATAAGGGCGCAAGTTGCCAAGTGTTAGGGTTCGGATATTGGGACCCGTAAGTGATGATTTGTCCGAGGTTCGGAACCTCGTGGAGATGACTATGAATTTTATGTAGAAATGGTTGAAGTTGTTGAGTCATTACATGCTCGTGTTGTATATTTACATGCTGGATTTGTCTGTGATCTATTCAGTCTTTGTGTTACTTCATGGTTTCCGCTGATACTTATTGTTTTCCTTATTTATCGAATTCACTGTCTTGTTAGCTATATTGCGTAGCCTTTATGTATATCATTATTTCCCTGATTTCTATATTGATACTTGTTCAACTTTTATTAGCCCAGTGGGTGTCTTGACTAGTCCTCGTCACTACTTCACTGAGGTTAGTCTTGATACTTACTGGACACTGCTATGGTGTGCTCATACTACTCTTCTGCACATTTTTGTGCAGATTCCAGATTTTCGCATAGCCGGCCGAGTGATTGATAGTAGCGCGGTTGCTGTTGTGGAGACACAAGGTAAAACCGCTTCAGCGTTCGCGGTTTCGGAGTCACCATCTTATATTTTGTTTGCACTGTTGCACTTATTTCTGAACAATGGTATTTTTAGGAGTTTTAGTGTAAATTTTTAAAAGCTTATGACTTGTACTTCCGAGTTTTTTGGGAATATAAAATGTATAAAGAATTATTCATTTCAGAAAAGTATTAGATTCTATTTATTATTGTTGTTATCACTAAATATTAGGTTTACCTAGTCCTTAGGACTAGATGCCATCACGATACCTAACGGAGGAAAATTTAGGTCGTGGCATAAATAAAAGAAAAAGTAAATTTTTTTTTGGAAAATTATTTCCATTGTATCTAACACATTTTTTTACTCAATGATAAGACACATAGAGACAACCTTTCTACCTGTTTATTTCTGTTTTATGCAAAGGGATTTTGCTATGATCAAAGCTGGAGCCGATAAAGTTCAAACCTGAGTATATATTTAAGCAATCAAAGTTAGACAACCAAGTCAAGCAATGCCCCCCCCCCTCCCCCCCT
>ML352299.1:11672-23197 GCA_005239505.1 Nicotiana paniculata | reverse complement strand
TTACTTTAATTATCTTTTTCCCTGTCTAACTTGTTATCTGCTCTATATATGTCTCCATGCCTAATTGCTACCTAGTAATTACTTTCTTCTTCCATTTATGATATTAGATCTTTTTCATAGTTTCATGATTTCATGTTATTTGCTGAAGTTGGATTATTTGCATCTTCTAGTTGTAAACTTCTGGATTGGTCTCGTTATGTAGATCTTACTTATGTAGATTCTCATGTTGTGCAAGATTCCCTATTTGGTTCAGTTGGTATTTATGGATTGTAAAGGTCTTCCCATGATTTGAATTTTGAATTTTACTATGCACTTGAGTACTTGGTATTGATATGGTGGGATCGGGTTGCACGCCGCAATAGGTGTGATAAGGGTGGAATAATGTGGTGGAATAAGGGTGAACCTATACTGTACGATGGAATTAGGTTTCTCACTACAACATGCGTAATAAGGGTGGATTGTTTTGGTGGAATAAGGGTGAATTATTATTCTGATATTGGGATATGACGGGATCAGGCTGCGCGCCGCAACAACCTATGTGTTATATTTCTCTGAGATATGTTAGTTTTATGGTACTTTCTTTCGCAGTTAAGGATTGGTAAATTCTAAACATTGCTAGATTATCTCCTAGAGTTGTGGTTATTGTTTGCAATTTACTACTTTAATTCATTCTGTATTTCCTTTTCTGTCTTTATTATATATATTGCATACACGTTGTAGTGCGAGTGACCCGCCTTAGCCTCGTCACTACTTCATCAAGGTTAGGCTCGGTTGTTACAGAGTACATGGGGTCGGTTTTACTCATACTACACTCTGCACTTCTTGTGCAAATTTTGGCATTGGTCCCAGCTGATCGAGAGGCATAACAGCTTGGACTGGTTCATTGGAGACTCAAGGTAGATCTGTTGGCATTCGTAGACCTTGAAGTCCCCATCTATCTTTTCCCTATTTTTACTATTTCTTTCGTTCAAACAGTTGTATTTCTTTGAGACTTTACTCGTAGTAAATCCTAGAAGTTCGTGAATTGTGACTCCAGATCCGGGTTGTAGTAAATATTAAAGCATTTATATTATTCTGCACTCACTTTATTTGTTTTAGCTTATTTGTTGTTATTTACTGAATTGAATAAGGATTGGCTTAATAATTCTCTAATGTTGGCTTGCCTATCAAGTGATTCTCGAAGGTGGGAATTCTGGGTCGTGACAAGTTGGTATCAGAGCACTGGGTTTCCTAGGTCTCATAATTCAAGAATAGGCTTAGTAGTGTATAGAGGATTAGTATGGAGACGTCTGTGATTATCTTCTAGAGGCTATGAATTTTAGGAACCATTTGACTTCTATTCTTCTTCGTCGTGCGGTTTTATTCTACCATTGCTAATTGAACAGTTTTACACTTCAGCTGAGCAGCAGCCACAACCCCAGTGGCAGCTCCTACGAGGGGCAGGGGTCAAGGCCGAGGCCGTGTTAGAGGCTGAGGCAGGGGCAGGGGCAGGGCTCTGCCTAGAACCCGAGCAGCAGCCCAACAGTGGATCCCCAGGTAGAGTTTGACGAGTAGGTTCCAACCCAGACTGTTCCTGCTAGGCCAGCTCACGTTCCTAAGGGGTTCATTGCCACCCTTGTGCTTCAGGACGCTTTGGTCTGTTTGGTGGTCCTTATGGAGAGTGTGGCCCAAGCTGGTGCATTTCCCATGGCACCAACCGTCTATCAAGATGGAAGAGGAGCACAGACTCCTGCCACTCACACTCTAGAGCAGATGGCTCTGCAGTATCAAACTCCACCATCTCATCTAGTTGGGATTGTTCAGCTAGTTGTTGCGACATAGGCTGGTGATGGATCAACTATGTCTTCTGAGGCTCTATGGAAATTAGACATATTTACTAAGCTCTTTCTAGTTCACTTCAGTGGTGCATCTTCATAGGATCCCTAGGAGTATCTTGACAGCTTTCATGAGGTTCTACAGAACATGGGTATAGTGGAACCAATGGGGTCGATTTTGTTGCATTTCAGATGTCAGGTTCCGCCAAGAAATGGTGGAGAAATTATTTGTTGATGGACCAGCTGGGTCGCCTACTTTTATTTGAGACCAGTTCTCTCAGCTCTTTCTAGAGAAGTTCCTCCCTATCACATTGATAAAGGAGCATCGTCGTCAGTTCGAGGTCTCCAGCAGGGCAGTATGACTATTACTTGGTATGAGACCCGTTTTGTGGATTTGGCCCGTCATGCTCTTTTTCTGCTTGCTACCGAGAGAGAGAGAGAGAGAGGGTGAGGAGGTTTTTTGAGGGACTTGCTCATCCTATCAGATTGCAGATGGCTAAGGAGATTGGGAGTGAGATTGCTTTTCACGCGGCTGCCAATGTCGCCAGGCGAGTCTAGATGGTTCTTGCACAAGGAGGTCAGGGGTCTGACAAGAAAACTCGTCATTCCAGTGGGTTCACCGGTGCCTCATCAGGAGGCAGGGGTACTTTTGGTAGAGTCCATCCTCCCAAGTCGTTTCATTCAGCGCTTCAGGCATCCCACAATGCTTCAGGGAGTCGTTGTCTTTATGTGCCTCATTCTGGACAACCAGCCTATAGTGCACCACCAGCCCTTATCAATGCACCTCCTATTCAGAGTTATTACCATGGTCGTCCGGCCCATTCGGGTCAGTCTCAGTCTCCGCAGCCATAGTACCAGGATGGATGTTTCGAGTGTGGTGGTTATGGGCATATCAGGAGGACCTGTCCGAGATTATTAGGCGTCACACCACAACATCAGGGTTCTCATGTCATGGTCTCGACACCAGTTGTTGCACCACTTGTTCAGGAAGCCTGAGGAGGCAGCAAGAGGTAGAGGCCAGATGGATAGATGTGGAAGTCAGGCCGTTAGAGGTGGAAGCCAGCCAACTAGAGGCCGTCCTATGGACGTAGCTCAGAGTGGTGGGGCCCATCCCCAATGTTATGCTTTTCCATCCAGGCTTGGGGCTGAGTCATCTAACGCTGTTATCACATGTACTGTTTCAATTTGCAGTAGAGATGCTTCAGTTCTATTTGATCCGGGTTCTAATTACAGTGTCAACCTATTTTGCTTCATATTTGGTTGTGCCTTGTGATTCTTTTAGCTCCTGTGTATATGTCCACACCTGTGGGAGATGCTATTGTTGTTGACCACATTTATCGTTCATGTGTAGTCACCAGTGGGAGTCTTGAGACTAGTGTAGATTTTCTGCTTCTCGATGTGGTTGATTTTGATGTTATCTTGGGTATGGATTGGCTGTCACCTTATCATGCTATATTGGATTGTCACGCCAGTACGGTGAACTTAGCCTTTTCGGGCTTCCCTCGATTAGAGTGGAGGCGGACTCCTGGCCATTATACCAGCAGTGTTATCTCTTATGTGAAGGCTCGACATATGGTCGAGAAGGGGTGTCTAGATTGTTTGGCTTATGTTCGCGATTCTAGTGCGGAGGTTCCTTTCATGGATTCAAATTGTCTGTGAGTTTCCAGAGGGGTTTCCTACCAACCTGCCGGGGATGCCACCTTACAGGGATATTAACTTCTATATTGATTTCGCTTCGGGCACTCAGCCCATCTCTGTTCCGCCCTACCGTATGGCCCCTCTAGAGTTGAAAGAATTGAAGGAGCAGTTGCATGAGTTGCTTGATAATGGCTTCATTAGACCTAGTGTCTCATCCTGGGTTGCACATGTGTTATTCGTGAAGAAGAAGTATGGATCGATGAGGATGTGCATAGAATATCGGCAGTTGAACAAAGTCACCATGAAGAACAAGTATCCATTGCCGATGATTGATGACTTATTTGATCAGATTAAGGTGCCAAGATGTTTTCGAAGATTGACTTGAGATCTGACTACCATCAATTGAGAAATAGGGCATCCGATGTCCCTAAGACAACTTTTTCGACTCGGTACGAGCATTATGAGTTTCTTGTGATGTACTATGGGTTGACAAATGCCCCAGCAGCATTCATGGATTTGATGAACCGAGTGTTCAAGCCTTATTGTCACGACCCATTTTACCCTCCGAAAGGTATCGTGATGACACCTAGTCTCGATGACTAAGTAAGCCTAACATTTGCAGTAAAATGACAGAATCAATAAAATAAAGACAGAAAAGAACTCATGTAGATATAACGTATCTGCTCAGCATATACACTTTCACTTCCCAAAACCCGGAATGTCACCATAGTCACAAGCTCTGTACTAAATGTATCTCTATACAATGAAACAATGGAAAAATACACAAGTCTTCTGTGCCTATACTAGAGTAGAAGGGGACTCATGGGATTCTGTGGACGCGAAAGAATTACCTCGCAGTCTCTTGGCTGCTTCTAGGACGAATCCTAGCCACGATACTGGGTGCTGGTACCTGGATCTGCACATGGGGAAAACATGCGCAAGAAAGGGAGTGAGTACTCCACATTCGGTACTGCGTAAGTGCCAAGCCTAACCCCAGTCAAGTAGTGACGAGGTCAGGTTGAGGCCCTACTGAGTTTGTAAAAACAAGTCAATATATAATTTAAAACAGTGAAATATAGATAAGCGATGATAAACAGGATTAACGAAGACGGAAAGATTTAATAACAGAAAGAGAGCCCTCGGCTCAGCGTATCATATATCTCAACAGTAAATGTGCAATGCAGTACACGTGGAAAGCTCCCGGATCTTAGTCCATTGTCCCAATTTCAATATGCATTTCAGTACAGGGGGAAAGCTCCCGGATCTCGGTCCGTAGTCCCAATTTAAATATGAAATGTAGTACAGGGGGAAAGCTCCCGGATCTCGGTCCGTAGTCCAATTTAAATATGCAAAGAAGAAGTATGTCAATTATGGCTTAATTAAACAATCCCGGAAAAACAACAGACAAGAATAGAGTAAAGCTACCTAAGCATGATGTGACTAGTAGCAAATAAGAGGAAATCAAGTCAGAATAGGTAGGCATGCTTACTCTTAAGCTATCTACTCTATTAAGATGGAAACAATAATATATGAATGAAAATGAGCGATTTCGTAGGAGTTAAGATAGGATTTTAGCAACAATGACCCGTGTACGCACTCGTCACCTCGTGTACACGGCGTCCACATAAGAAAATCAGTATAAAAATGCCTAAGGGAAAGTCCCCAACACAGAATTAGGCAAGCCACTTACCTTGACTGCGCTAATCAACTCAATACCACGCTCTTGCCACGAGTATCTGACTCCGGGTGGCCCAAATCTATTCAAATTGATCGCATGGTGTAAATATCACTTCAAGGGAACAAAATAGCTAATACGCGAAATTAGGAAATTCGCCCAAAAAGTCCCCCGGGCCCACGTCTCAGAATGGGGTAAAATTTATATTCGCGAACACCCATTCGCTCATGAACCCACTCGAACAAGAATCAACAAAATCCGACGTCTGAATCTCCCTAAATCTTCAGATTTCTACTTGAGAAAATTTCATTCACATTTTCATGGTTTTTCATCCAATTTCATTGATTAGATTGAGGAAAATGATAGAGATTATCAATATATAAAGGGATTAAGGTTAGAAAACGTTACCTATGATTCTCCTCTTCAAATCCCACTGAAAATCGCCAAGTTCTGAGCTCATAATCAATTTTGATATTATGAAATTCAAACCCTCGGATTTTTAGTATAAACTGCACAAATATTTTGCACCTGCGACACTGGGATCGCCCCTGCGGTGCCGCACCTGCGGAAACCCAATCGCAGGTGCGGAAGTTCATTTAGTGGCCTGGGGTCGCACCTGCAGAACCCCTTTCGCACCTGCATGCCCGCACCTGCGGAAACACCATCGCAGGTGCGGAAATTCATTTAATGGCTTGGGGTCGCACCTGCGGCACCCCCTTTGCACCTGCGTGTCCGCACCTGCAGAAATACCATCGCAGGTGCGAGACACCAGAACCAAAATGGTTCAGCTGTTCTCAAATTCACAAACTCACCCGTTGGGCATCCGAAACAACCCCGAGGCCCCTCGGAACCTCAACCAAACCTACCAACTGACCTTAATACCTTGTTCAAACTTGGTCGAGCCTTAAAAACACATCTCATAACATCAAAATCATCAATTATCCATAGATTCAATCCTAAGAACTTAGGAAATTTCTAGAATTCACATCCGATGTCGAAAAATGTCTAAACTCATCCGAATGACCTAAAATTTTACACACAGTGCATAAATGACATTACGGACCTGCTACCGCTTTCAGAATTCCATTCCGAGTCCGATATCAAAATTTTACCTATCGGCCGAAATCGCCGAAATTCTAACTTTCGCCAATTCAAGCCTAAATCCACAACCGACCTCAGAAACACATTCCGAACATGCTCCTAACCCCGAAATCTCCCAACGGAGCTAACGGAGTCGATGAAATTCCATTTCGGGTCCATCTTCACACAGCTCTAGCTACGGCCAGATTTCTAAAGCTAAATTCCACATTTATGGACTATGTGTCCAAAATAACCCCCGATTTCCTCACTCAAGTAGTCGAGATGAGCATGAGAAACCTCTTAGGATTGTACTTTAGACTTTGAGAGACAGCTAGTTATATGATAAGTTTTCAAAGTACGAGTTTTGGTTGGATTCAATCACTTTCTTGGGGCACGTTATCAATGGAGGGGGCATTCAGGTTGATCCTAAGAAGATTGAGTCAGTTCAGAACTGGCCTAGACCTACTTCAGCCACGGAGATAAGGAGTTTATTGGGTTTTGCGGGCTATTACCGTTAATTTGTGGAGGGGTTTTCATCTATAGCAGCCCCGTTTATCCGGTTGACCTAGAAGGGTGCCGATTTTATATGGTCAGACGAGTGTGAGGTGAGCTTTCATAAGCTAAATACTGCTTTGAGTACAACGCCATTGTTGGTGTTACCCACTAGTTCAGGATCTTATACGATATATTGTGATGCGTCCCGCGTCGGGCTCGGTGCGGTATTGATGCAGGAGGGCAGGGTTATTGCATATGCATCACGGCAGTTGAAGGTTCATGAGAAGAATTACTCTGTCCATGACATAGAGTTGGAAGCCATTGTTCATGCACTGAAGATTTGGAGGCACTATATTTACAGCGTGTCGTGTGAGGTCTTCAGGGATCTGTAAAGTTTGGTCTAATTTCATCAAGTCGCGATTGAGTTTTTGACGCGAAACATAAGTTAATTGTTAAGCGAGCGAAATGGGTATCGCACTAAGAAAATGAGGTTAGAATTGGGTTTCGATTGAAGGAATATGTTCGTGTTATTATTTGTGACTCATAGGAACAAGAATCATCGCATTTCGAGTTCGTATGGTGGAGTTAGAGCATTTTTATTGAAAATAAACATTGTTGGTGCAACAGGATCTGGTGCGCACCTTTAGCGACCATATTTGGCACTTTTCGCGGCGGGAAGTAGATTTTAGCGACCAGGATTGGGTTTTTTTAATGCTGTTCTGTTTTTTTAGCCCATTTTAGCGTTTTTTTGGTGAAAGAACACGGCTTGGGGCGATTTTTGAGCGAGAAGTCATGGGAAATCTTGAGGTAAGTCACTTCTGATCATTTCTACTCCATAATATTGAATTATCATCGAATAATCCCACTAGATTACATGTTTTTGAGTTGTAAATTGGGGATTTGGGCCTAGGGATTTGAAAATAACATTTAAGGATTTGGAGGCCGAATTGTTATCGGAATTTAGTAATTTTGGTATGGTTGGACTCGTGGTTGAATGGGTTGTCGGATTTGGTGAGTTTCGTCGAATTCCGGGATGTGGGCCCCACAGGCGATTTTGAGTTAAATTTCGCATTTTGTTGGAAAACATAGTATTTTCATATGGAATTAATTCCTATAATTAGTATTGATTGAATTGGATTAACTGTGGCTAGATTCCGATCGATTGGAGGCCGATTCGAGGGGCAAGGCATTTCGGAGTAGGATTTTGCTCAGATTGAGGTAAGTAATGACTGTAAATATTGTTCTGAGGGTATGAAATCCCGGACTTCGTATTTTCTCACTATTTTGGAGCGGTGCACATGCTGGATGACGAGTGTGTGGAGTGCACTGGTTGGGGATTTGGACCGGTCCTTCCCGTGGCAATATTGAGTTGCGTATTTACTTTTCAATCATATGTTAAATCTTGTTTTTAGACTATTGTTATATTTGGGCTGTAAGCCATGTTTGGGGCTTTGTTGCCGACCTGTTTAGACCCCTTGGGAGCTTTTACTGCTATTTTTCACTGTGTTAACTTATGATTTACACTCAGTCATGTTATGTTTAACTGATTTTGAAACTCAGTCTTATTTACACTATTTTGAGATATAAAATGATGTTTTTGGGTCGAGTACCCCGTTTTTACTGACAGCCCGAGTGGCTTTTTGAGAGTTTCTGACTGAGTGAGGCCGAGGGCCTGATTGTGAGGTCGAGGGCCTGATTGTGAGGATACGATATGCCACGAGGTGGCTTGATATTAGCGCTTGGGCTGAAGGAGCCCCTCCAGAGTCTGCGCACACCCCCAGTGAGCGCAAGTACCTACTGAGTGCGAGTGCCAAGTGGCGAGTTCCGAGTGACGAGTGATTGCGAGGCATGAGTGACGGTGAGGTTGTTCGGGGTGCTGATTACGAGTGATTGTGAGGTATGATGAGGGACTTATTCCGAGTGATATTACGCCCGAGGGGCGAGTTATGATGCATGTTTTTGCCCGAGAGGCCAGTTATGGTTTTATCACTTTTTACCCTAAACTTCTTGAATTTCTATTGAAATTTTTGGAAAAATATATTCCCAAATGACTTTTACTGAACTCGGCTTTTGAGCGTAATGATTTAACGTTTATACTGTTGGGAAAGAAAGACCGTATTTACTGTGAATTGATGACGTGTTTTTATGTGTTTCTTACTGCCCAGACCCTATTTACTTTTATTACTTACTGAGTTGGCGTACTCACATTACTCCCTGCACCTTGTGTGCAGTTTGGGTCATTATGGACAGGCTGACCAAGTGAGCTCATTTGATTCATGTGGTAGTTACCTAATCTTCGGAGCGGTTAGCTGAGATCTACATCCACGAGATCGTTCATCTTCACAGTGTGCCTATGTCTATCATTTCTGATCGAGGTACGTAGTTCACCTCGCACTTCTGGAGGGCAGTACAATGTGAGTTGGGCACACGAGTTGAGTTGAGCAAAATGTTTCATCCTCAGACAGACGGACAGTCCAAGTGCACTATTCAGATATTGGAGGATATGCTCCACGCATTAGGTATAGACTTCTGAGGACCGTGGGATCAGTTCTTTCCCCTTGCAGAGTTCACCTAAAACAACAACAACCAGTCGAAAATTCATATGTCTCCCTATGAGGCATTATATGGTAGGCGGTATCGGTCGCCAGTTGGGTGGTTCAAGACGGGGGAGGCACGATTGTTGGGTACAAATTTGGTACATGATGCCTAGGATAAGGTTAGGATTATTTAGGATCGACTTCACACAACTTAGTCCAGGAAAAAGAGTTATGCAAACTGTAGAGTTTGTGATGTTGCATTCATGGTCGGGGAGAGAGTGTTGCTCCGGGTATCAACCATTAAGGGTGTGATGAGGTTCGGCAAAAAAGGTCAAGTTGAGCCCTAAATACATCGTACCCCTTGATATTCTAGGGAGAGTGGGAGAGGTGGCTTACAAGCTCACATTGCCATCTAGTTTAGCAGCTGTTCATCTAGTATTCCATGTGTCCATGCTCCGAAAGTATCACGACGATCCGTCCTATGTGTTAGATTTCAGCTCGGTCCAGTTGGACAAGTATTTGACTTACGAGGAGGAGCCAGTGGCTATTCTAGCACGACAGGTTTATCAGTTGAGGCCGAAGAGTTATCCTTCAGTCCGTGTGCAGTCCAGAGGTCAGCCCGTCGAGGTAGCTACTTGGGAGTCCGAGTCTGACATGCGAAGTAGATATCCATACCTTTTCACCAGCCCAGGTACTTTTCTATGTTCGTTCGAGGATGAACATTTTTTTTAGAGGTGGATAATGTGATGACCCGATATATTCGATTTACGTGCACAGTCCAGGTGTTCTTCCGAAAGGCTTATATGTTAAAAACTGATAAAATAAGAATTTTGCATTAAAAACTCATTTATGTTGACTTCAGTCAACATTTTGAGCACACAGTCCCGGATCCGTGTTTTAACGATCCCGGTGGGTCCGTATCATAATTTGGGACCTGGCGTATGCCATGAATCGAATTCGGAGGTCCCTAACTCGAGTTATATATTTTTGTTGAAAAATTGAAAGTTTGAAAGTTTTATGGTTTTTAAGAATCGACTGATGTTTGGATTTATTGATACCGGGTCCGTATTTTGGTTCCGGATCCCGGTACAGGTCCACCGTGATATTTATGACTTGTCAGTCCAATTTGGTGAGAAACGGAGTTGATTTTACGCGATTCAGACGTTTGGTTGTGAAAATAGAAGTTTTAAAGTTTTCATGAAAATTTCCTTTAATTTGGTGTCCGATTCGTAGTTCTAGGCGTTATATTTGTGTTTTGATCATGCGAGCGAGTTTATATGAGATTTTTGGCTTTGGGTGCATAATTGGTTTGAAGCCCCGAGGGCTCGGGTGAGTTTCGAATAGGCTACAGGTGTTTTGAAACATAGAAAAATCTGGTTTTTGGTTTCAGATGTTATCTGGTGTTTTTTTCTTCGCCTTCGCGAAGGTACTCTCGCGAACGCGAAGGATAAAATGAGGTAGGGTGATTTTCTTCTACGTGAACATGGTAGCTGGGTCACGAACGCGAAGCAATGAGGGGGGGGCTTACCCTTTGCGAGCTTCTCGCGAACGCGAAGCTTGAGGGACCTGGGGGAGGAGGCACTCATTCTTCTACGCGAAAGTGAGCACTGGCTCGTGAACGCGAAGTCCAGGAGGTAGAAGCCTTCATGAACGCGAAGGAGAACTCGCAAACGCGAAAGCCATTTGGGTTGTTGCACATCGCGAATGCGGCAGGCCCTTCGCGAACGTGAAAAAGGCCTGACGCCCAGACCTTAAAACATTTTAAAAACGGGATTTTACCCATTTTTCATAAACTCTCCATTAGAGATCGGCCTAGGTGCGATTTTGAAGAGAAAACTCAACACAAATTCATAGTTTTGTAATCTTTAACTCGTTTTCTTCCATTTCTAACATCACCCAATAATTTCTAGCCCTATTCTCTGATCTTTCATGGTAGAAAACTAGGGATTTAGGAAGAATTGGGAGGGTTTTGCAAATTGAGGTCGGATTCCGAAACTAATTATATAATCAGGCTCGGGGTGAATGGGTAAATGAATTTTTGTCCAAACCTCGGGTTTTGACCAAGCGGGCCCAAGGTCGATTTTTTTCTTTTCTGGGGAAATTTTGGGAAATCTAAAGTTATGCATTGTAATTGATTCCTTTAGCAATAATTGATATTATTGAGTCAATTGTGGTTAGATACGAGTTGTTTGGAGGTGAAAATCTGTGATTGAGCATTGAGTGGCCTTTGGAACGAGGTAAGTGTTGTGTCTAACCTTGACTTGAGGGAATTAGGAACCCTCAGAC
>ML352299.1:0-11600 GCA_005239505.1 Nicotiana paniculata | reverse complement strand
TCTAACCTTGACTTGAGGGAATTAGGAACCCTCAGACTATGTGTTATGTGAATTTCATGTGAGCAGCGTCTATGCGAGGTTACGAGTGCTTATGCGCCGCCTAATTACCTGTTTCCCTATTTTTCTTCTTTCTTTAATTATGTCTTTCCCTGTCTAACTTGTTATCTGCTCTATGTATGTCTCCATGCCTAATTACTACTTGTTAATCAATGTCTTCTCCCGTTTATGATATTATATCTTTTTCATAGTTTCATGATTTCCTGCTATTTGCTCAAGTTGGATTATTTGCATCTTCTAGTTGAAAGCTTCCATATGGTCTCGCTGTGTAGAACTTAATTATGTAGATTCTCATGTTGTGCAAGGTTCCCTATTTGGTCCAGTTGGTATTCATGGATTGTAAAGGGCTTCCCGTTATTTGAATTTTGAATTTTACTATGCACTTGATTACTTGGTATTCATATGGTTGGATCGGGTTGCGTGCCGCAACAGGTGAGGTAAGGGTGGAATAAGGGTGAACCTATATTGTATGGTTGGATCGGGCTGCACGCTGCAGCATGTGTAATTAGGGTGGATTGTTTCGGTGAAATAAGGGTAAATTATTATTCTGATATTGTGATACGGTGGGATCGGGTTGCGCGCCGCAACTACCTATATGTTATATTTCTCTGAACTCTGCTAGTTTTACTGTACTTTCTTTCGCACTTAAGGATTGGTAAATTCTAAACATTGCTGGCTTATCTCCTAGAGTTGTGGTTATTATTTGCAATTTATTGTGTTATTTCATTCTGTATTTCCTTTCCTGCCTTTATTATATATATTGTGTGCAGGTTGTAGTGTGAGTGACCCGCCTTAGCCTGTCACTACTTTGTCGAGGTTAGGCTCGGCACTTACAAAGTACACGAGGTCGGTTGTACTCATACTACACTCTGCACTTCTTGTGCAGATTTTGGCATTGGTCCCAATTGATCGAGAGGCGTAGCAGCTCGGACTGGTTCATTGGAGACTCAAGGTAGATCTGTTGGTGTTCGCAGACCTCGAAGTCCCATCTATATTTTCCCTGTTTTTACTGGTTCTTTCATTCAAATAGTTGTATTTCTTCCAAACTTTACTTGTAGTAAATCCTAGAAGTTCGTGAATTGTGACTCCAGATACGGGTTGTAGTAAATATTAAGCATTTATATTATTCCACACTCACTTTATTTCGTTTTATCTTATTTGATGTTATTTACTTAATTGAATAAGGATTGGCTTAATATTTCTCTCACGTTGGCTTGCCTAGCAAGTGAAATGTTAGGCGTCATCACGGTCCCGAAAGTGGAAATTCCTGGTTGTGACAGAATCAATATCATCCATATTATGTAAATCTTCTTTTCCTCTTTCATGCTCTCTTCATAATATGCATCTTCACAGTTCCACTTATGAATAAAAGTATGAAGTATACCACATGCTAGCACAATCCATCCTTGTTTTTTATAGTATAAGAAGGAGGAGTTATCAATATAGGAAATCTTTTTTTCGAAACATCAAATGTCCTCTCCACCACATTTCAAAGTTTTGAATGCCTTAAGTTAAATAACTCGCGAGCATTTTGTGGAGCTTGTTTGGGGCTCCATTCCTTCAAATGAAATCGTACTGCATGGTACGGTGCTAAAAATCCTTTTGTATATGCAATACGTGCATCAACTATATAATATTTTCCTACACAGTTACAAGTACAAGCCAAATATTTAAAAGGATAATAAGAAAAGAATAGGTGTATGAATTATTAGTAAATTACCAGTTGGAATTTTCAACTTATTTGATGATCTCTCCCATATGGCATTTTCTTAATACTCTAGAATCTGAAGTCGAACCTTCCCAGCCAGCAAGTACGTATTGAAATTTCATATCAAAATTTACCACATCAAGGACATTTGGAGAAAAAAACTCCTTTACAATTTCTATATTTTGGTTGATCTTCCATAGAAACAAATGCAGGAATATGAGTTCCATCGATAACTTCAATACAATTCGTCAAAGAATTACAATAGTTTTATGATATTGCACAAATAATTAACAATATTTGTTAATAAATGTATAATGTAATACTAAATAATCTTGAACCAAGGATAGAAAAGTGGATTAGATGATATCTCTTGCGAGATATCTTTTCCTGTTTGCTTGTTATAGTATTTTCCTAGTACATTGGGTTGGTTGTATTCATACTACACTCTGCACTTCATGTGTAGATCAAGGTACTTCTGGGTATGGCGGCTTCTAGCTTTTGGAGATTTATCTGTTGTAGACTATCGAGGTAGCTTACTTGGCGTCCACAGACCTTGACTCTCCTTCTTTTCAATTATTTGTACAGTTCTATCTTTCTAGATAGTGTTTTTAGCAGTCAGAGTATGTTGTCATTTGTTGCTCATGTACTTAGTGACTTCCTGATTTTGGGGGATTTGTATTGAGCCAGATATTTTCTCATCCGTTAATTATGAGATTTTACTCTTAAAATGATTTTATTATGTTTTCAAATTTCAAAATACGTGGTTTACTTTGATTTGCAGCCTGCCTATTATTGCGGTAGGTGCCATCATGACAATTTGCTATCATAGCCTAGGTTACATAGGTCTCGTGAGTCATGGGCAGGTCTAGTAGTGTCTTGCAGATTGGTACAGAGACATTTGTACTTATCTTCGAGAGGTTGCTTAACTGTTAGGAAAACTTAACTTTCTTGTATTCTTGTCGTCCGAATTTGTTGGTTCCAGAAACTAAACTTCTGTTATTCTGTTCTCTCACAGATGGTGAGGACACGTGCTACCGTACTGGAAAGACAACCACCAGTACAACCAGTTAAGGCCACGAGAGGCTGGGCCGTGGTAGAGGCCGAGTCGCAGCTTGTATAGAGCAGCGTTTGTGGACCTACCAGTTTCTGCAGCTCAAAAGCAGATTACAGATGTTGTTGAGCTGGTTGGACCAACTTAGGCATCAACTCTGCCCATCATGATTCCAAGACTTCAAGAGGCTTTGGCCAAGATACCGACTGTTTGCACTAGCCTTGCTCAGGCGGTTTTAGTTCTGGCCACGCTAGCCACTTCCCAGGCTAGGGAAGGTGCTCAGAGTCCCAGTGCCTGTACTCTAGAGCAGGTGTTGCAGGTACTTCACACACCTGGGGTACTACCAGCTCAGCCTGTTGTAGTTGCTCAGTCCCAGGTGGGTCCCATTATGAGTGACAAGGAGCAGAAAAGACTAGAGAGGTTTGGGAGGCTCAAGCCTCCATCATTCAGTGGGGCTGAGTCAGATGATGCCCAAATCTTCTTGGATTGGTACCAGCGGATTCTTTGCACGTCAGGTATTCTGGAGACTACCGGGGTCTCATTTACTGCTTTTCAGCTGACAAGGTAGCCTTCACATGGTGGGAGGCCTATGAGCGAAGCAGGCTAGCCGATGCAGCACCACTTTCATGGCAGGAATTCTATATTCTCTTCTTGCAGAAATTTGCACCATCGACCCGTGGGGAGGAGTTGGTTAGGTAGTTGAGCAGCTACGCAATGAGGGTATCTCCGTGACCTAGTATGAGATGAGATTTTCAGAGTTTGATCGTCACACGATCTTGTTGGTTACCACATAGAGGGAGAGGATTAGGAGGTGCATTGATTGTCTCAGCTATGGGTTGCATTTTATTATGATTCGGGAGAATGCATCAGGTGCTAGGGTCGGCTAGGTGGTTGATATTTCTCGGTGGCTAGAGTTGGCCTGTAGTTAGGGGCGTGAGTAGAGTGAGGCCAAAAGGCCACGTGGTTCGGGTGGTTTCAGTGGTGCTCTATCCCGGGGCGGTCCTACCATAGAAAGGGTCGTCCTTATTGGCCATCTCTCAGTGCTCTCCCATCCCAGAGTTCATTCTGCGCTCCATCGATTCAGGGTTCATCTGTGCCATGTCCTTCCAGAAGTTATTTTGGTTCTCGGGGCCCGATTTAGTCCCCACCACCAGCAGGGAGTTGCTTGGAGTGCGTGGAGTTTGGGTATGTGTGGAGACAGTGTCCCTGTTGCTTTGGTGGTCTAGTTGAGTAGAGGGGTTAGGCGGTGACTTCCAAACCCTTTACTTCACCACCGGCCCAGCCAGCTCTGGGTGAGGCTCAAACAGCTAGAGGTCGCCCTAGAGGGGGAGGCCGATGAGACAATAATTCTACTTATTCCTATGTATTTGGATATGCCCCTGTGAGTCCTTAATTTCACATGTTCATGTATCTACGCTGGTGGGAGATACCATTATATTGGACTGTGTGTATCGGTCGTGTGTGGTGACCATTGGTGAGTCAGCGACTAGAGTTAATATCTTATTAAGACTCTGATGTTGGCGATACGGGAGTCTCCATAGATCGAGTGGAGATGTTCTGTATATTATGTTCCCAGTAGGGTGATTTCTTATCTCAAGGCCCAACAGATGGTTGGGAAGGGGTGCTTTGTCATATTTTGATTTTTGAGGGATGTTGGCGCTGATGCTCCTACTATTGATTTTGTGTCGGTAGTGTGAGACTTTTCGGATGTGTTTCCTGTAGACCTATCGGGCTTGCCACTCGACAGGAATATTGATTTTGGAATTGACTTGGTGCCGGGCACTCAGCCCATTTGTATTCCTCTATGTCGTATGTCACAAACAGAGTTGAAGGAATTGAAAGAGAAACTTTAGAAGCTTTTTCATAAAGGGTTTGTAGGCCTAGTGTGTCGCCTTGGGGTGCACTGGTTCTAATTGTGAAGAAGAAGGGTGGTACTATATGGATGTGCATTAGCTATGGGTAGTTGAACAAAGTTACAATCAAGAACAAGTATCCTTGGCCACGCATTGATGATTTATTTGACCAGCTTCAGGGAGTGAGGGTGTTCTGTAAGATCGATTTGAGGTCTGGGTATCACCAGTCAAAGATTTGGGACTCGGTTATTCTGAAGAAGACATTCAAGACCCACTATGGTCATAGTGAGGTCGTTGTGATGTCTTTTGGGTTGACCAGCACCCCAACAATATTCATGCATCTGATGAACAGTATATTCAAGTCGTTTCTTGATTCTTTTGTCATAGTATTTATTGATGATATCCTGGTATACTCACATAGTCAAGAGGAGCATGCACAACATTTATGGATTGTACTACAGAAGTTGAGGGAGGAGAAGCTTTATGCCAAGTTCCCCAAGTATGGGTTTTGTCTCGGTTCGGTGGCACGTGGTGTCCAGTGAGGGGAATAAATCCAAAGAAGATAGAGGCAGTTTAGAGTTGTCCTAGACCGTCTTCAGCTACTGAGATTCGGAGTTTTCTTGACTTAACCGGATATTATCGTCGCTTCATGGAATTTTTCTCATCCATTACAGCGCCTTGAACTAGATTGACCCAGAATAGTGCTCCATTTATGTGGTTAGAAGAGTGTGAGGATAGCTTGTAAAAGCTCAAGACTGCCTTGATCACAACTCCAGTTCTAGTTTTGCCTTCAGCATCAGGTTCTTATAGAGTGTATTGTGATGCTTCTTAGATTGGTATTGGGTGTGTCTTGATGTAAGAGGGTAGAGTGATTTCTTATGCTTCGCGCCAATTGAATCCCCATGAGAAGAACTACCCTGTTCATGATTTGGAGTTGCCAGCCATCATTCATGCATTAAGTATTTGGAGGTGTTATCCCTACAGTGAGTCTTGTAAGGTATTTATGTATCATCGGAGTCTCAGTACTTGTTCAAACAAAAGGATCTAAATTTGAGGCAGCAGAGATGTTTAGAGATGCTAAAAGACTATATAGCACCATTATGTATTATGCCGCGAAGGCTAATATGGTGGCCGATGCCTTAAGTAGAAAGGTTGTGAGTATGGGTAGCCTCGCATTTATTCCGGTCGGTGAGAGACTGCTTGCATTAGATGTCCATGCCTTGGCCAATTAGTTCATGAGGTTAGATGTTTCGGAGCCTAGTCGGGTTCTAGCTTGCGTGATTTCTAGCTATTCCTTGTATGATTGTATCAAAGAGCGTCAGTATGATGACCCCTATTTTCTTGTCTCAATGACACAGTTCAACATGGTGATATCAAATAGCTTACGTGAGTTTATTGTTGAGGAGGCCCACAATTCATAGTATTCCATTTATCCGGGTGCTGCAAAGATATATCAGGTCTTGAGGCAGCACTATTGGTTGAGGAGGATGAAGAAAGACATAGTGGGGTTCGTAGCTTGGTGCCTAAATTGTCAGCAGGTGAAGTACGAGCATTAGAGACCGGGTGGATTGCTTCAGAGGCTTGAGATTCTGAAGTGGAAATGGGAGTTATCACAATGAACATCGCAGTTGGGCTCCCACGGACTTCGAGGAAGTTGGATTCTATTTGGGAGATTGTGGAATGGTTGACCAAGTCTACGCATTTCATTCCTGTTGGAACTACTTATTCTTCTGAGTGGTTGGCTGAGATCTACATCCCCGAGATTGTTCGCCTTCATAGTGTGCTAGTGTCCATCATTTGAGATCAAGGCACGCCGTTTACATCCCAATTTTAGAGAGCATTGGAATGAGAGTTAGGCACACGGGTTGGGTTGAGTATAACATTCCACCCTCAGACGGACGGACAACTTGAGCACATGGATTCAAGGGCTCTTGGGATCAGTTTTTGTCGCTTACAATCTTTCCTACAACAATACCTGCAAACCGAGCATTCAGATGGCTACGTATCAGGCTTTGTATGAGAGACAATGTCGGTCTCCGGTGGGTTGGTTTGAGCCGGGTGAGGCTAGGTTATTGGGTACCGACTTGGTTCTGGATACTTTACACAAGGTTAAGCTGATTCAGGATTGGCTTCACATGGCGCAATCTAGACAGAAGAACTACGTCGATCGGAAGGTTCGTGATGTTGCTTACATGGTTGGAGAGAAGGTACTGCTCAGAGTTTCACACATGAAGGGTGTGATGAGGTTCAGGAAGAAGGGAAAGTTGAGCCCTCGATGTATTGGGCCTTTCGAGGTGCTTGAAAGGATTGGAGAGGTGGCTTACAAGCTTGCATTGCCACCTAGTCTTTCAAGTGTTAATATAGTGTTCCATGTTTCCATGCTCCGGAAGTATGTCGCCAATCCGTCTCATGTTTTGGATTTTAGCACGGTTCAATTGGATTGTGATTTGACTTATGATTTAGAGCCGGTTGCCAATTTTGATCTACAGGTTCGGAAGTTGAGGTCGAAGAACAGAACTTCAGTGAAGGTGCAGTGGAGAGGTCGGCCAATGGAGGAGGATACTTGGGAGACCGATCGGGAGATGCGGAGTAGTTATTCACGCCTATTTGAGACTCAAGGTACGATTTTAGACCCGTTCGAGGTTGAATGTTTGTTTAAGAGGGGGAGGATGTAACGACCCGACAAATAATTTTGAGTTATATAGACCCATTCCCCCATTTATTTCCTATTTTGTGTTTGTTTGTTGTTATGTAACTTGCCGCAGTGGTTGGTTTGGTTCCGTTGATGTTTTGGAATGAGTTGGGACACTTGGTTCCATTGTTGGAAACCTAAGTTGAAAGAGTTTATTGGATGTTGACTTATGTGTAAATTACTCCGAAATAGAGTTTTGATGGCTCCAATAGCTCCATATGGTGATTTTGGACTTGGGAGTGTGTTTGGATATTGATTTGGAGGTCCCTAGGCGATTTTGGCTTGAAATGGCAAAAATTGGAAAAATGGAAGTTTGGGGAGTTGAGAAGTTTGATAGAGCGTTACTTATGGTTACCGGGCTTGGATTTTGGTTCCGGAATTTGAAATAGGTCCATTGTATCATTTATGACTTGTGCGCCAAATTCGAGGTTAATCAAAGTTGGTCAGATATGTTTCGGCATTAGTTTTGGAAGTTAGAAGTTCATAAGTTTATTAGGCTTGAATCGATGTGTGATTCGTGATTTTGGTGTTGTTTGGTGTATATTGAGGCCTCGACTAAGTTTATATTAAGTTTTGGCAATTTTTGATATGTTTGTTTGAAGTCTCGAGGGCCTAGGGTGTAATTCGTATCTTGTTCGGCGAATTTCGGAACTTTGAAGATTGCTGATTTTTGTTCTTGCTGGTTTCCTTATATGCGATCACGAGTGGAGGATTGGGATCGCGAAGAGTGTTTGGCGATTTGTGGAGGATTGTGCAATGAATTCACGAGAAGGTGTATGTGATCACCAAGTTTTGGAAGGCCGTACAACACGAACACGTGTGTTAGGTCGCGATAGCGAAGAACAAAGGAGGAGGTTGGGAGTCCACGCAACTTGTTCTTCGCGATCGTGTGAAGGGGGCGCTATCGTGTAAGTTGAAGATTCTGTGGGTTACGTTCGCGTGTGGAGTTCCGCATTCATGGAGAGTAATTTTGGCAGCTTGAGAATTTCTGCTCCGTGATCGCAAAGCATTTCCCACGATCGCGAATAAGAGCATTTGGGCAAACTTTTATATATAAAAAATGAGGGTAAGAGTTATATTTCATAATTGGACTTTGGGAACTCAGATTGAGGCGATTCTTTGAGGGATTTTCAAGGAAGTGATTGGGGTAAGTCTAACTTGGATTTGGTTAATATGCATGTATCTATTATTTAATTAGTGTTTTAGGTTGGAAATTTTGGAAAAATTGTAGAAACTTTATAGGCTTTAATTTGAGGATTGAAGGTCGAGTTGTGATCGGAATTGATTAATTTTGGTGTGGTTGGACTCATGGTTGAATGGATTTTCAAATTTTTTTAATTTTGTTCGGATTTCGAGACGAGGGTCGGGGGTTAAGTTTTTTGAGTTGACTTTTTTACTTTTGCTTAAAAAGATAGCTTTATCGTATGGAATTTATTCCTATAGCTTGTGTTGAATGTATCTAGTTGTTTGTGGCTAGATTCAAGTCATTTGGAGGCCGATTGATGAGGCAAGGGCTTGTTGGAGTAGAGATTTGCACGGTTTGAGGTAAGTAACACTTTTAAACTTGGTGCTTCGAGTATGAATCCCTGAATTACGTGTTATGTGGTCGGTGTTGAGGTGACGCACATGATAGGTGGCAGGCATGATGGCATGCACCGTAGGAATTGTGAGTCGGTCGATTTCGTGGAACCGTGTAGACAAATAAACCTGTTATTATCCATAAATTCTCCATGTGTTAGAGAAATTGAGCTGTGACTCATGTGAGAAATCATGCTTAGGCTATATGCTGGTACTTTTGGGACCCATAGAGGCCGTGTTGCTGTTGAATTAGTTGCTTAATTTTGAATTATGTGCTCAGTCACATCTATCATATGTATATCATATCTTAGTCGTTGTTTCCATATATTGATACATCATATCATCATTGTTTGGGCTGATTGTTATGATATTTGTGAGCCCGAGAGACTGGAGAGATTGATGACTGAATGAGGCCGAGGGCCTGATTGTGAGAATGTTTATTGATTGATGCCATGATTGGCTTATTTTAGCGCTTCGGCGGGATCTGCCCATCCGGAGTATGACTTACTAGCAGTGAGCACAGGTACCTACTGATTGCGAGTGTGAGTGCCGAGTGTGAGCACCGAGCACGAGTGCCAAGTGATTGGGAGGATTAAGTGACTGTGAGGACTGAGGGACTATGAGGACTAAGTGACTGTGAGGATTGAGTGAATGGGAGGACTGAGTGAATTGATACTCCGAGAGTCTGCATATGATTTTATCACTGCGTTGAATTACGTTGGCATGCATAATTTACATGTAGATATAATGATGTATCATTCCTCAAGTCAGTGACACTTGGCATGTTTTACTATTTTGAGCTTAAACTGTTGAAATAGAAAGCATTTCTACATTTTTGTACTGTTAAATTATGTATTTGGATTGTATCTGTTGAGCTCGTCATTGCTTTCAACCCAAGGTTAGTCTTGTTACTGTCATGACCCAATTTCTCCTCCGTTGGGTATCGTGATGGCACCTGGTCTTAAGGACTATGTAAACCTAAGATTTACGAAAAAATACAACAAAAATAATTTAACCTTCTAATAATTTCTGAGATGAACTCTTTATACAATAAACATATTCCCAAAACCTGGTAGTACAAGTCATAAGCTCTACATAATTTTATTATAACTTCTAAATACAACTGTTCAGAAATAAATAAAATAGTGTATGAACAAAATAGGACAGGGACTCATGTTTTACCTTGAGTCTCGACAACAGCAATCCGCGCTACTAGCTAACAATCAACTGGTTATGCAATACTTGTAATCTGCACAAAAATGCGCAGAAGTGTAGGATGAGCACACCACAACAGTGCCTTGTAAGTATCAAGAATAACCTCGGTGAAAAAGTGACGAGGACTAGTCAAGACACCCAGTGGTCTAATGAACTAAAAGAGTATAAATATAGGAACAACGGAATATGATATCTACATAAAAACTACGCAATACGGCTAACAATACAATAAATTCAATAAGGAAGGAAACAACAAGTATCAGTAGAAAACCATGAAAGAACACAAAAGAGTTAATGGAACACAAACTAAATCCGGAATCACATATACAACAAGGTAAAGTAATAACTCCGCAATTACAACTGCTTTTACATCAAGTTTTAGTCAACTCCGTGAGATACCGAACCTCGGACAAATCACAACTCACGGGTCCCAATATGTAAACCCTAACATTTGGCACCTTGTGCCCTCATTTCAGCTAATAACTGCACGAACGACTCACGCGCGAATTAGAGTCATCCACACATAAAAGGAAAATATAACAAGGGTATCTATACTCAACATTAACAAGGAAGCTCCTTAATCCAATAAGAGTGCTTAGCTACGTGTATGCTTGTGCAGGTATCGTAACATAGTTCAAACCAGCTAGTAAGCATAGGAAAAAGGAAAGGACAACACATAAAAATGTTTTCTCACAACTTTAACAAGAATAAACTCACACAGTTAAGTGTACCATTACACAACATCAACATAAGAATGCCCCCAGGCCAACACAAGTCATCACAAAACAATCCCTGACACAACCCACCTTGTCTCGCCAGTGTGCAATAGTAAAGTAAGTGCCCGTCTTGTCTCGCCACACGTGCATAATCATGTTGCCACCTTGTCGCACCACATGCGCAACCCTCCCCCCCCCATATATATATATATATATCCCGCCCTGTCACGCTGCATATGCAATATCAACAGTAATCACGGCACGACAGAAACCTCGTGTGAATCCCCATATACACACCCGCATGGCAAAAACCTCGTGCATCACGACAACAAATACAACATAAACAATGACAATAATACATGATACATTAAATAAATCATCTCAAGAATCTTTGATCACAAGAAAAGGTTAAACTAGTTAATAGGAAATAACTTAAATAAGGAAAAACAGGCATGATAGGGACAACTGAACGAGGAAGAAGGTAACATGTAACAATAGTCCCACACTGTACGGTCCAACAAAAAGAACTAACAGGAGTCCAATAATTCCAATTAAGGGTAAGTCCACTAAGGCATAGAATCTCTAAGATTATTCTAAGGTTGGACAATTACGGGAGAGATACATCTAATTCAACTAAAGGTAGGCAGCGAGAAGAAAAAAAAAAACAGAAAATTAAAAATACAAAAAAATTAAATTAAAATTTTTTTGGGAGGGTTTGACGCGGGGGTGG
>ML352297.1:0-82447 GCA_005239505.1 Nicotiana paniculata | reverse complement strand
GCAGGCTAATCACAAAACATTTTGTAGAAGTAAAAGCAACCAGGTTACCTCTGTCACACAGTTGTATTACACTGATCAGGCTATATTTCAAGCCATCTATTTGATACACATGTTCAATGAATCGTGTATCATCCTTACCTTCCTTACCAACCCCAATGATTTCACATTTCTTTCCGTTTCCAAAGGAGACATTTCCTCCTTTGAGACTTTCAAGTGAAAGGAGTTGTTCCATGTTCCCAGTTATATGCTTTGAGCAGCCACTATCCAAATACAAAATTTGGCTGCCTCCTCTCATTTGAACATAAGAAAAGAATCAAAGGTTAGTCTTAAGAACCCAAACTAGTTTGGGTCCTTTTCTATGAGAGAATGGATGAATCAAATTTTTCTTGGCCCAATTGGGTAGCTAGTTTTCCCTTTTACAAACCTCTCATTTCTTCGACTGGGCTGCTCTTTTGCAGTACACTCATATTTGTAGTCTAGTCTTACCACAATGGGTGCAAATTTTATTCTCAGGTAGGGTGAGATACTTGTTTTTGGAATCCCACTTGGGAAATTGACTTCCAAAGCCAATCCCTCTCCTATTGCTACTATGATTCTCTTGAAGCCATATCAGGGCGTCAGAGGATTTATTCCATTCACAAGTTCGATCTAATTGATGTTTGACTTTGCCAAGTTCTTCATTAAGAGTTGTTATTTGTTCGTCCTTGGCATACATCTTATCTTTTAGTTTTTCCATGTTTTCTTCTAACATGGTATGAGAATAATCAACAACCTTTTTACCTGATCCTAGCTTTAGCTTTAAGTTTTCAGATTTTAGTTCTAGAATCTAAGTTTCTAGTGGATGAACCTGGTTCAACAAATCAGTGTTTTTCTTTTCAAATTTTACTGACTCTGATTTCCAGGTCCATGCACTTTGCTTTCAGCTTGCACGTTCTTTAGATAGTTGATCCTTCTCTTTGATTGTTTCCTCAGAATCATCTATAAAATCAAGTAGCAACTCTGAGAGTTTTTCCTTAGATAGGAACTTTACTTTGTTTTTAAGATGGGAGATACTTACATCTGGTTCTTCATGTGATTCCTTGTCAGATTCTCCAATTGCCATGAGCGCCTAATCTTCAGTCTCCCCATCTTCTGATTCTTCATCTATACTTTCCCCCAAGCAGCAACCATAGCCTTTGTTGTGGTTTTCTTCGGTTGGACCTGTTCCTTCTTTTTGTTCCTTCTCTCATACCTCTTTTTTCCATTCTACTTCCCATTGAGGACAGTTTTTAATGAGATGGTCATTCTTACCACATTTATAGCATCCCTCGTTGGTTGATATTTCTGGAGCTTTTGTTTTGTTGTAGTTTCCTCCTCTAGAGATGTATCTCTTCCTCATGAGAAAGTTTCTGAATTATTTGGTGATCATGGCCATCTCATCATCTTCCAGATCTTCTCCCTCAGTTATTCTTAGGGCTAGACTCCTCTCCTTCTTTGGACCATCCATCTTTACTGTCTGCCTTCTCAGTTCATAGGCAGTGAGGTTTCCAATTAGCTCATCTAATCTAAGGGTTGTCATATTTTTGGATTCCTGGATAGCAGTGGTTTTTCTTTCCCAATAAATAGGCAAGTCCCTTGTTAGGATCTTCTCAACCTTGTCCTCTTCAAGAATGACTCTTCCAAGAGACTTCAATTCATTAGTCAAGGTTATGAACCTTGTGTACATCTCTTGGATAGTCTCTCCTTCTTTCATAGTGAAGTTTTCATACTGAGAGTATAGTAGAGTACCTATTGACCTTTTTACCTGAGGTGTTCCTTCATGGGCTACTTGCAAGGTGTCCCAAATCTCTTTGGCAGTGGTGCAACTTTGGATTCTGTTGTACTCGTCTGGACCTAGTCCACATACTAGCCACTTTTTGGCCTTTGCATTCTTCTTCCATTTCTTCAAATCCTCAGCAGTGCAATCAGCTCTTGTCTTTGGTATATCAATACCTTCAGCAGTCTTCATCATGGTAGCTAGAGGACCATCAGTGACTATGTCCCAGAGTTCATAGTCTTCTCAAATTAGGTGATCCTTCATCCTATTTTTCCACCATGAGTAGTACTGGCCATTGAAGAGTGGTGGCCTTGCAGTTGATTGACCTTCCCAATTTCCAGGTGGTGCACTCATCTTGATCTTCTCCAAGGTTTTAGCCTTTCAAGGATAACTTGCTCTGATACCAATTGATATTTTAGGCTTCAATAACACACAAGAAGATAGGTTACTTTCTATGGTACCCAATTTTTGAGTGTTGTCTCAGCAGAAAAACCCGGTTCTTGTTGGTGTTCCAACTACTACTGTTGCGGAATAATAAAAAGTAGTAGAGTAAAAACACAGAGATTTTTACGTGGAAAACACCTGGCTCAAAAGGTGAAAAATACACGACCTACTCCTCAGTAGGATTTGCTCAAACTCTTCTCTAAAACTCTGAGCCATAAGGACTTATAAAATAAACTCTTTTGTAATCCTAGGACTAACTCTAATCCCTTTGTAGTAACTAGCCCCTAGCTAATTTCTACACACCTCAAGTTAACTCTAACTTGGACAATACGTACCTATTACAATTGCTTCTTTGAAAGCTGAAAGATACAATATTAAAAATCCTACTACACTCAACTAGACTCAATAATCAATCAGATGGAACTGGTTCTTCTAGTTGAACTATAGCCTTTGAATCGCACAATGATTCTTCTAGCAAAATAACTCTGGGAACTTTGCTTTCAGATTTTGATTTACTTCAGCTTTTGTTCGTGTAGAATTCTAGCAGAAATACATCAAGTATTTATCGAGTCAGTTGTTGATCTTGTCGCCCAATTCTAGTTCAACTCTACTTGGGTGAACCTAATTCGTACCAAACTCAACTTCCTTTATTTTGTTACTTTCCTTGCTGAATTAGACTTCAATTATCTCATCAGTTTGCAACCTTTTTGCATTAGGAGACAATATCTTTGTTCATTGATATTTCACATTCACAAATATCTCCTATGAACATACAGTTCATGTTCCAGCTCATCAGTTCAAGATGTGTGCTCTGGTGGACCTGGTTCATTTGGTCAGCCATTTGTCAATATTCAAAACTATGCAGTGACATGGGTCAACACGACCCCTCGTCACTACTTCTCTAGGATTAGGCTTGATACTTACTAGGTACGCGTTGATTTACGTACTCATGTTACACTTGCAGCACAAATTTGTGCAGGTACATATATGTCTGGTGATCTTTTGGGCGCAGAGGCGAAGCTATTACGGGGACTAACCGTGAGCTGCATTTCATGTTACGATCTGCATCCTGCAGAGTCTCCATCAGAGTTATTTATATTCTCCTGTCTAAATTGTATCTCATACATATGTTGTATTTTATTTTATTTCCTAATTGATGGTCATGCACTTGCGACACCGGGTTTTGTGGGTACTTATGGGTTATCCTTTGCTATAGTTTTGAAAACATTATCAGTAACCCTGTAAGTTCTATTTCTTACTATTTAATTGGTGAAAATTATGATTTCAAAAATACTAAAATGAGTAACTAAGTTAAACACTCACTGTTGGCTTATCTGATGGCGATGTTAGGCGCTATCATGAACTTTAGTGGATTTTGGGTCGTGAAAACTTGGTATCATAGCCAGGTTCACTTAGGTCTCACGAGTCATGAACAATTCTAGTAGAGTCTTGCAGATTGGTATAAAGACGTTTGTACCTATGTTCGAGAGGCTACAGGGTTGTTAGGAGCACTTCCCTTCTTGATTCCTCATCGTGCGATTTTATTCCTTTAAGCTTTATGCCTTTATTTCCTTCCTATTCAATCTTATGTGACGTGAAGCACTTGTTATTGATTGGGAATCATGGAATTGTAATGGTAGTGAAGATGTGGTGCAGGATGTTTCTCCCTGCGTATTTGATCGTGCTATTGTTGTCGCCTTGCGGAAAGATTTCTATCATTTCAGCTCAGTATCAGTATTGCTTATGGTTTTGAATTCGGGAACTGATTGATGATTCATGTGTTTCTATCGCACAGTGTAGGTGTAATGGTAGGGTGCTTATTTATGGATCGCAACATTTAATGACTTAAAAGGAGGATTTCTCAATTCACGGCTTAGATGTTCAACATTTAAATTCCGGCGAAGGAAAGGCAATCAAACTACGGATGTTCAAGTCTTGGCTGATGAAATGATGAGACTTGGTATTTTCTAGCGTTGTGAAATTCCCAATTGTGATTTAGCATCATCGTCATTGTTGAACACATTAAGGTTCGCCAGTGTTATGGTCTTCATTAATTTTTTGCCTTCGGGGCATGGTGTTGTGAAATGGTGCTTTAGGAGAAATTGTTAGGGATAGGGATGCGTCGCGGTTTATAATTGAATTGGTGTTTCTAACATTGAGGGCTCGAGAAAAGATTACCTGGTGCAGAAGGGTCGTGGGAGCGTATCCCACGGGAAGATTGTATAAGTTTGACATGTAGTCACTTGATTATTAAAGATTGAAACCAAGTATGGAGATTGTTGTACTATCTGTTAATGTGAGAGTTGAGGCTTGGAAGGCGACCTAATCATTTGGTTGTGAATTGTTGAAGTTTGTTTCGAATTTGACGGTTGTTCTTATATGTCACGGGAAAAGGGTTATTATGGATCCTTGAAAGGTTATTATCCTAGTGCGGTACAATCTGAATTGTCTTGAGTTCCATGTATGGATTCAAATGTGAATGTGTACTCTATATTAGGCCGGATATGTTCATTTCAGTATAGCATTGCTTACGGAGGAGTCTTCGGGCTTTGGATATTATTCTTGTCATCAACTATTCCATGTAATACTTTATTATGCCATGTGGGTTGTGAGATGGCTTGATTATTCACACATGTGTTGTAGCCTCGTGTAGCTTGCAGTGTTATATGAGCAGGATGGCTTTCGAAATGCAGTTCATTTATTGCACCTTTGTCGTGCTTGTGTTTATAGCATATGGTTCTATTTGTCTTCCCAAGGATGGTAATATGCACTTGGCGTGCTTGTGGCCAACATTCGGGTATTTCGTAGGCATATGCATTCTAGCTTGGTAAGTCTTTCCTTATAGATTATAATGTGTGGATCGGGTGGCACGCCGCCACGAGTATGTTTTTTGGATCGGATGGCACGCCGCCACGGGTATCATGGTTGCAACAGTGTGATGTTGAGTACAACTCCCATATCTATTCTTGTGTGTCTTGTTTCTCATTTTCTAAGGAAGGTTCATAACATCTTTTCGGTTGTTTAATTAGTTACGTGGATTTAGTAGTTCTTTCCAGAGTTCGTTTTCCTTATGTATCACATTCGATTTTGTAGCTTGTTGGCACATTGTGGCATCATATGAGACTTTTGGTAGTGTCTGAGGTGGCTTATTTCCTGAGAAACTTGTACTGGGTGAGACGAGATTATTGGACCTATGATCAGTGCGATCAAATTTATATAAGGTATATTAAAGAGAAAATATCGTTATTCAGTTAAGAATGAGGTAATGGTTATTGTCAGGAGGAGAGACTCCATAATTTGTGATTCGGCGGGTGGTTATGAGTTTCTACACATCTGTTCCATCGTGGAAGTATTGCGAGAGTTGAAACAAGGCTTATATTTTCTTTGAGGTATACTATGGGCTTCGAGTCAGTGGAAAACTTCAGTTGTTGTTCTTGGGGAAGATTGCCTTGGGAAAATGCGTTGCACGGTGCATGGTGTGAATTCAGTAAAGGTATAAAATCATGTTTAGTACAGTGTGTAGCATTTGATACAATGTTCGTATGTTGGAAACATACTTGGTAGAGAATTTTGGATGTTAGAATTTGGCTCTAAGGATTATTTGATTAAATAAAAAGGAGGATCTTAAGACTGGCTCGAGCAAATGTGCTCAATTGGGTTGTGGTAGCATGGGTAGGTGCACGAGGTGTTAAAAAGTGATGTTGGACAACTCTAGAGCACTTCTTAGTACGTTCGAGGATGAACAAATGTTTAAGTGGGAGAGAATGTAACAACCCGACCAATCATTTTGTGCCCTAGCACGTCATTTGGGGATTCTAGGCCTTGAGTAGCTTCAATTCAGGCATTATGACTTGTACGCGTGGCCGGAATTGAATTTTGGGAAGTTCATAGTTTATTCGGAAAGAAAATTCGAAGAATTGACTAAGGTTTAAATTTTGAGTAAACGAACTCGAAATCTGGATTTGAAAGTTCCAATAGGTTCATATGATGATTTTAGACTTTGGCGTATATCCAGATTGGGTTTGGATGATCCGGGAGTGTTTCAGCACCTATTGTGGAATGTTGGCATTTCGGAAGAATTTCATGAATTTGGGTTGAAGCGTATTTCAATGTTATCGATGTGCGTTTATGATTTCGAGCCTGGGAATAGCTCAGCATGGTGATTCTGGTCTTAGGACCGCGGCTGGATGTGGATTTGGAGGCCTGTAGGTCATTTCGGGGTAATTTGGCGAAAGTTGGAACTTTGAAGGTTTTTAGAAAGTTTGACCAGGAGTGGACTTGTTGATATCGGGTTCGGATTTCGATTCTGGAAGTCGTAGTAGGTTCGTAATGTCGAATATGAGTTGTGTGCAAAATATGAGTTCAATCGGACACGATTCGATATGTTTCATCATCAAATGTACAAGTTCGAAGTTCTAAAGTTCATTAAGCTTGAATTGGGGTGTGTTTCATGGTTTTGTTGTTGTTTGACGTGGTTTGAGGCTTCTACTAGTTTCGTGTTTCATTTAGGAGATGGTTTGTGTGATTGGACGAGGTCCAAAGGGCCCGAGATGTGTTTCGGGTCATTTCTTCATAATTTGCTGATGCTGATGCTGGTTCTGGTGTGCTTCATCACGAACGCGTGGAGGCAATAACGTTCGCGAAGGAGGATTGGGGTTGGGGTAGATTGATCATAGCAAACACGACACAGGGGTTGCGAATGCAGAGAAGAGCTTGAGGGACATACGCGAACGCGAAGGGGCAGTCGTGAACGCATAGAAAAGAAGGGAGGAAATGGGCCTGAGGCCGCATGCCCTTGAAGAACGCAAGGCCTACCCTGCGAACGCGAAGCAGTGGAGGCAGAAGGTTTGGAGAACACGGCATGAGGAACGCGAACATGAAGAAGGATTTTTGGTACAAAGCTTTTTATCCTTCGCGGTCACAAGGGTCATTCCGCGACCGCGAAGAGAAGGGAACTGAGCAGTGGGTTATATTCCGGGACTTAGCCCATTCCTCTCACATTTTCATTTAGTTGGGTGATTTTTGGAGAGCTTCAAGTAGAGGTTTCCATCATATATGGAAAGGTAAGTTATTCCCACCTATTATGAGCTAAAAACATGGATTCTACAAGGATTTAAACATGGAAATTTATAAAAATTGTGAGATTCTGATAGAAAACCTATAAATAGGTATTTTTGGATTTTGACTACGAATTTGGGCATGGAATTGAGAATAAATTATATGTTTGAGTTAGTAATGTTATGGGTAATGTTTATATTTGAAAATTTTCAGAATCCTGGCGCATGGGCCTGATGGTTGCTTTATCGACTTTTCGAGCGGACTTGGGAAATTGTTTAAATCGATTTGTTATGAGTATTAGAGTATATTTTTTATTGGTATGCATATTGTTTGACTATTTTTGGAGCGACGAGCACTAATTTGAGGTGTTAGAGAGGCGTTGGAGTTGGTTATGGAACTTTAGAGCGAGGTAAGTCTCCTGTCTAACTCTGTGGGGGGAAACTACCCCTAGGTGTTGTACTGATATTTGCTACTTATTGCGGGAGCTACGTACGCACGAGGTGATGAGAGTCTTTACGTAGCTATATTCTTGTTATTCTCCAGGTAGCTATAATTATACTATTTAAGTTGTCTCTTGTCTATTAGATCCCTTTACTACATGTTAAAATTTGAGACTAGACTTGTATAGAGCAGTAGAATCGTTATTGTAGATATCTGACAAACCTTATGAATTGCCATAGAATAATTTTACTCTTATGAACTTCCCCCGCGTTATGCGTTCGCATCGAAGGGCTTTCCCCAAAGCTTTCCTAAAACTCACATGCCCCTTTATGAGTGGGGTCACGGACCCGTCAAAGCTTTCTTATTCTAATGAGATCGGGCCATTCGCCTTGGAAGGATAGATATATCTATGTTCCGCGTCGTTCGACCCTCGACAATGTGCACACCTTATGGGATTGGGTCGTTCGCCTCGGCAGGATTATGCACCACACTCTCGTGGGAGCGGGTCGTTCGCCTAAAAAATATATAATAGATGTATCTATGGTTATATACCAGATTATGATGGGATCGGGCTGTTGTCACGACCCAAACTGGAGGATCATGACTAGCACCCGTGCCATACTTTCCGAACACCAATGTACATTTTATCGAACCATCCTTATTGTCTTTAAGGGCCAACGATATCATTATAAAAGGTAGATATGGATCATGAACAACAAACAATGAAAGATAGTGGAATGAACATATATACCTTGGGGATGTCAAGAATGCCATGAAACTACCTATATGGTATGAGCTACCACGCTTCCATGAAAGACTATACAACAAAAATCAGCCGACAAGGCATACCAAACTATACATGAGTCGACACCTGTATATGAGCCTTTAATGGAGCGTAAGTGATGCAAAATTTCCGGAATAGGGACCCGACATACCCATAATTTTTATAACAAAAATGCATACCAAGACCACGGCAAGTCCGGAGAAGGGATCTTGCCAATAACCGTTGAACTAGGAAGACTATTGTGGTGGGGGAGCTGCGTCTACTTGACTATCAGGACCTGCAGCACGACATCTTCCACAAATAAAAAGGACGTCTGTACGAATAAAGTACTGAGTATGTAAGTCAGGAAAGCATAAGTAAGAACAGTAATATAAGCAGGGATAGAGTATATACAACCTCTAACATCTGGGTACCTCTGAGGGATACTGACATGAAATGCGTGATACATACATACATATACATAAACTTATAAAACATACACCTCTATGGGCAACATCATCATCATATCTTATCTGGTCGTAATACACTCGGTAAAACATACCCGGCCATGTAGAGCTCGGTAAACCCAACTGATCAGTGGTTGCACAATAGGTGTTGTATCCGACAAACTATAGCCGGCTCGGTAGAGTAACATAGATATATATATATATATATATATATATATATATATATATATATATAATACATGTAGGACTCATTGGAATCATATTTTGAACCTTCCGGAGTGACGTAAGGTCGATATTCTTCGTACCCGTTATTAGGACTAACTCTTCATCAAGAATCTTATAAGAATCAGGAAGTACCAAAAATTGATAACATAAGAATAAGAGAAGCAACCTCAACATCAATTTTTCCATGAGAAGGGAAACAATGTAAGTACTGCTATTTTCTAAGAGTAGAGTATCTTTGGAAGCTCATTCATTGCATTATATATAATCGGAGTCGTGCAAAAGAAGAAAGGGATAGCCTCAGATACCTTGTATATATACTTCCCAACCTCAATATATGAAATAAACCAGACATGGATTCAACTTAAAAATAAGTTCACAACCAGCCAACAATGATGCAACAACAAAAAACATACCACTCTTTCGAAACTCGCTAGGTCTAGTCTTTACGATAGAGTTACAACTCGCAAACGCATATATAATGGAAGGAGAAGCATAACCTTACCTTGCACTGAGTATAACCCATGAAAAATGGTCCTTCTTTATCAAAATTAAGTCCCTCAACGCAGGTACAAGAAGGAGAAAGAGAAACTAGCAAGCTGTCCGGGATTTTCGGCACTAGAATCACGTTGTAACACCCGAAATACCCTAGGGTTTGTGTGGTAATTTTGGAGAGAAGTTGTTGGGGTTCAATTTGGTTTTCAAGGTCTGAAATATGGGTGCAAATAACGAGTTGATAAGACCTTAAAAGTCCCCTCTTGTCCGAATTTGGGGCTTTTAATTGAGTCCTCTCATATTTGAAAGTAGGTAATGCACCTACTTGTCACCTACCAATCTGCGCAGTCTCGCGAAAATGCGAATATCTCCATACTCCAAGATTGTATTGATAAATGGTTTAATTAATTGGAAACTAGACGCATATATCTTCCATTTAGTGGGTGAATCAGCTTGTATTTCCAAGTAAATTGGGAGAAAATCTTAGTAATATTTGACCTAAAGTTTAAGTAAAATTATGAACATAAGTTGCGACAACTTTTGTTGACTTTTGTTTCATGACTCGTTTGACTTCAAGATATATTATACGGATATTATATGATTCAAATACCTTAAAACATAACCTCTTGAGAATATTAAGCACCCCTAAGTTTACCCAAAAATACGGGTTACAACATCCTTGATTCATTTAACTTCTAATACTTGTTAATCACCCTTATATACTATTATATCATTTAAGACCAATATGATTAACTTCTTATCATCTCAAAGAAAATATATTCTCAGATTTACGTCGACTAACTTATGGCATGAACCAACATACGTGAATATGGGTTGTAATACCCTCCCCTCTTAGGAACATTTGTCCTCGAATGTAAGGGTTTATGGGGAGCCTAACTCATTATGGATTCCAACGAAAATTTCCGTCCGAGTTTCCCCTATAAAATGGATATTAGTCAAACTTGCAAGCAGTTAAACCCAACCTATACTCTCACAAGGCTATACCAAGCATTATGGATATGTACATTATCTGTATTTCACCATTTTGTATTAAGGAAGAGTATTATCAAGCCACTACTTACCTTATAGAGCCATTTCACCTTCTAATATGTCCTACGTCCCCCCGGCATCCTCGTTATCTTGAACCTGGAACAAGCAAGGGTATTTAGACTTCATCTCCTCTTCTGCTTCCCATGTAATTTCTTCCCTGTTCTTGTTCCTCCACAATACTTTGATGGAAGCTACATCCTCTGTTCTCAGCTTGCGTACTTGTCGATCTAATATAGCCACCGACACTTCTTCATGTGATAGATCCTCTGTAACTTGTACATCTTTGATAGGGACGAATCGAGAAGAGTTTCCAATACATTTCTTCAACATAGATACATGGAATACTGGGTGGACAAATTCCAATTCGGATGTCAATTCTAACTCATAAGGAACATGTCTAATTCGTCGAAGAATTTTGTACGAACCGATATACCACGAACTCAGCTTAACCTTCTTCCTAGAATGCATAACACCCTTCATCGGCAAGATCCTCAGGAAAACCCAATCACCAACCTTAAGCTCCAGATCACGACGTCAGACATCAGAATAAGGCTTTTTCCTGCTTTGCGCCATCCTCAGCCGCTCTTGTATCAGTTTCACCGTCTTAATGGCTTGGTGAATCAAATTTGGCCCATATAGTTCTGTTTATCGACTTCGAATCATCCAAGTGGTGATCTACATCTCCTCTTTTATAGTGCCTCGTACGGGGCCATTTTAATACTAGAATGGTATCTATTATTGTAGGAAAATTATATAAGGGGAAGATGGTTATCCCAATTCCCCTTGAAATCCAGAACACATGCTCGTAGCATATCTTCAAGTGTCTAAATGATACGTTCAGCATGTCCGTCAGTTTGTGGATGGAATGCAGTGCTGAGATTCACTTGTGTGCCTAAACCCTTCTGAAAAGACCTCCAAAATTTAGCCGCAAATTTCGCTCCTTGGTGTGATATAATAGATACTGGAACACTAGGAAGCCTAACAATCTCCTTGATATACAACTTCGCATAATCTTCAGCTGTGTAAGTTGTCTTAACTAGCAAAAAATGGGCACATTTTGTAAGCGGATCAACTATCACCCATATGGATTTAAACTTATGATAAGAGCGAGGTAATCTAATAATGAAGTCCATATTAATCACATCACATTTCCCGGTCGAAATCTCTATATTCTGAAGCAATCCACCGGGTTTTTGATGTTCAATTTTTACTTGTTGACAATTAGGCCACTGGGCTACAAATTCTTCAATAGAAATCTTCATGTTATCCCACCAATACTGCTCCTTAACATCATGATACATCTTTGTCGAGTCGGGATGGATGGAATATCGGGATTGATGAATCTCAATCATAATCTTCTCTCTCAACCCTGCCACATTAGGCACACATAACCGGCTCTGGTATCTTAGTTCCCCATATGCTCTAATCTCGAAAGCCATAATTTTATACTGTTGAATTCTCTCTCTCAATCGTACTAAGGTAGGATCTTCATATTGCCGTGATTTTACCTCGGCTACCAAAGATGAAATCCCTGTCTACCTTCCTCAATGCGTATTAAGCTTCCCATTGACTTACGACTAAGAATGTCTGCCACAACATTGGCTTTACCGGGATGGTACAATATCTCGACATCGTAATCTTTAAGTAATTCAAGCCACCTACGCTGCCTCAAATTCAACTCTTTCTGCTTGAATATGTATTGTAAACTCTTGTGATCTATGTAGATGTCAACATGGACGTCGTATAAGTAGTGTCGCCATATCTTCAAAGCATGTATTACTGCAACCAATTCCAAATCATGGGTCAAGTAATTATTTTCATGCTTCTTCATTTGTCTTGATGCATAAGCAATTACCTTCCCATGTTGCATCAATACGCACCCCAAACCTATACTTGAGGAATGATAATATACCACATAACTTTTTGTTCCTTCTAAGAGAGTGAGCACTGGCGCATAGGTCAATCGATTCTTTAACTCCTAAAAACATCGTTCACAAGCATCAGACCACTGGAACATAATAGATTTCTGTGTTAACTTAGTCAATGGTGCTGATATAGAGGAAAACCCTTCTACAAATCGCCTACAATATCCTGCTAGCCCTAGGAAGCTACGGAATTCTGATGGTGTTGTAGGTCTCGGCCAATTCTTTACTGCATCGATCTTTTGAGTGTCGACACTATACCCTTGTCAGATATCACATAGTCAAGTAATGCTACTGAGTTTAGCTATAATTCACATTTGGAGAGCTTATCATATAACTTATGATCCTGAAGTGTCTGTAATACTATCGGCAAGTGGCCCGCATGTTCCACCTCCGGACGAGAATACACCAAAATGTCATCAATGAATACGATCACGAACACATCAAGATAGGGCCTGAATACAGTATTCATGAGATCTATAAAAGTTGCTGGGGCATTTGTTAGCCCGAACGACATCACCAAGAACTCAAAGTGACCATATCTTGTCCGGAAGGCCGTCTTTGGAATATCCTTCTCCTTAACCCTCACCCGATGATACTTGAACGTAAGTCAATCTTGGAGAAATACTTGACACCCTGGAGTTGGTTAAATAGGTCATCAATTCTTGGAAGTGGGTACTTGTTCTTTATAGTAAACTTATTCAACTGTCGATAATCAATAAACATCCTTAAGGACCCGTCTTTCTTCCGCACGAACAGAACTGGCTCACCCCAAGGTGAAGTGCTAGGCCTAATAAAGCCCTTATCCAGCAAGTCCTTCAATTGTGCCTTCAACTCTTGCAACTCTGCCGGTGCCATCATGTATGGAGAACTAGATATGGGTTGAGTGTCAGGCAACACATCAATGCTAAACTCAATCTCCCTTACAAGAGGAAGGCCTGGGAGTTCATCTGGGAAAACATCTAGAAATTCATTGACCACGAGGTTTGATTGTAGACTAGGTGGCTTCACCTCTGCATTCCTAACGCGAAAGAGATGATAAATTTAACCTTTTGAGATCATCTTCCTTGCCTTAATATAGGAAATAAACCTACCTTTCGGCGTAGCAATGTTCCCTTTCAGTTCTATGACGGGTTCATCATGAAATTGAAACCTAACCATCTTTGCACGACAATCAACATTCGCATAGCATGAGGCCAACCAGTCCATTCCCATTATCACGTCGAAATCAACCATTTCTAATTCAAACAAATTCGCCGAGGTTTGACGACTATAAATCATCATTGTAAAACCTCTATATATCCTTCTAGCAATCACATAATCTCCTATAGGAGTAGATACTGTAAGTAGTTTACTTATTAATTCAGGTTTAATGCCAAACTTATTAACCACAAAAGGTATAACATATGATAATGTAGATCCCAGATCAATCAACGGATATAAATCTTAAAAAAACACAGACGATATACCTGTAACAACATCCTGAGATGACTCGAGATACTGTCGACCAACTAGAGCATAGGTTCGATTTTGAGCACCACTCGAATTCAGCACTGTACCTCTACCTCTAGCATGAATTGTCGACTGCTGAAAACCCCGCGCTGGAGGTCGAACTGATGAGGAAGAACCAAACACAGATCCAGTTGGCTGAGCCACACCAGCACCTTCTCTGTTAGGACAATCCCGCATCATATGGCCAGGCTGTCCGCAAGAATAGCACGCATCAGAACCTCGACATCATAGTCCATAGTGGGCCTTGCCGCACTGATCACAACGGGGTGTTGGGGGTTTCGTCGGACTAGTATCCCTATGATATTGCAAGCATAATGCCTGCGAACCCTGACCTGGACCAGAATAGGTAAATCGATCATACCGAGGCCTCTGAAACTGTGGAGGAGCACTAGCTACAGGTGGCGCTGAACTCCTCAAAGACTGGGGCCTAACACTACTTCTAAAGTCATGAGAATACACTACGAATATTTCTCTCTTATGGTTTCCCCTATCATGCTCCCTATATGCCCTTTGCTGGCAATTACGATCCTCTAGGGTCTGGGCATAAACCTAAATACAGGAAATATCCATGCCCTCCACCAAGGAGGCTGTCGTGCACTCATTTATCATATGTGGTCCCAACCCGTTCATGAACATATGCACCCTATTTCTCATCTCGGCCACCATATGGTGAGCATACTTTGCTAAAGAATCAAATTGCATACTATACTCTCGCACACTCATATTACCTTGTCTATGTTTCAAGAACTTATTAGCTCTAGCTCGTCGTATCTCAACTGGAAAATAGTGACGAAGAAAGGCCTTAGAAAATTCCTTCCACACAGCTTGAGGGGCGTTCGAACCCCTGGATCTCTCCTAACTATCATACTAGAAAATTGCTAAATCCCGTAACCGATAAGAAGCCAACTCTACTGCCCCTGTATCAGTATCATGCATAACCCGCAGTGTACGATGAACCTGATCAATTAAAGTCCGGGGGTCCTCCTTGGGGTCTGTTCCGATAAACACTGGAGGGTCTAGATTAATAAAATCACGAACTCTCGTACTAGACGATTTATCAACAACACTGGTATTCTGCCTCTGAGCCTGAGCACCTACCAAGCTAGTCAACAACTACACCGCACTCTGTATATCCTGGTCCATAGGGCCAAACAGAGGGTCTGGTGGTGCTAGGTGACTACTAATATCCTCTAGATGAGACGGAGTGGATTAGGTATGAGAGGAAATCTCACTTTGAGCCTCACTTTGGCCTGATCTGGCTTGAGGCACTTTATTCGTACCCTCTCCCGCAGTTATATAAAGCTGTCTACTAATCGCTTGCTTCTTAATCGAATGCATTGCTGAAAGAAAACAAGGTTAATATTAGATACGAACACTAAAGACTCAACTCTACGAACGATCTAGATTCAGGAAGAAGGTAACAAACCTAGATGTCATATAGTCTCTTGATTATAAATGTGGCGTGCTACACATCCATGATCAAGACTCTACTAGTCACGACTCATAGACAACCCCTAGGACATACTTGCTCTGATACCAAGTTTGTCACGACCCAAACTAGAGGATCATCTATGGTTATCTAACCTCCCTTATTATCAAGTTTATCTAACCTTCCTTATTATCTATAAGAGCCGACAAGATCATTAAAAAGGGTAGATATGGATCATGAACAAAACAATGAAAGATAGTGGAATGAACATACATAACATGGGGATGTCAAGACTGCCAAGAAATTACCTATAAGGTACCAGCTACCACGCTTCCATGAAAGATTATACAAAGAAAATCAGCCGACAAGGCATACCAAACTATACATGAGTCGACACCTGTCTATGAGCCTCTAAAGGAGCATAAGTGATGCAACATTGCCGAAACAAGGCCCCGACATACCCATAATATCTATAAAAAAAATGCATATCAAGACCACGACAAGTCCGGAGAAGGGATCTTGTCAATAACCGCTGAACTGGGAAGCCTACTGTGGTGGGGAAGCTGCGTCTATCTGTCTATCAACACCTGAAGCACGACATGCTGCATCCACAAATAAAAATAACATCAGTACGAATAAAGTACTAAGTATGTAGGGCAGGAAATCATAAGTAAGAACAGTAATGTAAACAGGGATAGAGTATATACAACCTCTAACATCTAGGTACCACTGAGGGATATTGACATGAAATGCGTGATACATACATATATATACATAAACTTTTAAAACTTACGCCTCTATGGGAAACATCATCTCATATCGTACCCAGTTGTAATAGGCTCGGTAAAATGTACCCGGCCACGTGGAGCTCGGTAAACCCAACTGACATGTGGTTACACAATAGGTATCATACCCCGGCCGACTATAGCACGGCTCGGTAGAGTAAAATAGATACATATATATATAATACATATAGGACTCACTGGAATCATATTCTGAACCTTTCGGAGTGACGTAAGGTCGATATTCTCCATAGACGTTATTAGGACTAATTCTTCATCAAGAATCTTATAAGAATCAGGAAGTGCCAACAACATTGATAACATAAGAATAAGAGAAGCAACCTCAACATCAATTGTTCCATCAGAAGGGAAACAATGTAACTACTGCTAGCTTCTAAGAGTAGAGTATCTTTGGAAGGTCATTCATTGCATTATGTATAATCGGACTCGTGCAAAAGAAAGAAAGGGATATCCTCACATACCTTGTATATATACTGCCCAAACAAAAATCTATACAATAAACAAGACATGGATTCAACTTAAAAATATGTTCACAACCAGCTAACCATGACGCAATACAAACAAAATACCACTCTTTCGAAACTCTCTAGGTCTAGTCTTTACGATCGAGTTACAACTCGCAAACGCATAAATAATGGAAGGAGAAGCATAACCTTACCTTGTACGGAGTATAACCCATGAAAACTGGTCCTTCTTCATCAAAATTAAGTCCCTCAATGAAGCTACAATAAGGAGAAAGAGAAACTAGCAAGCTGTCCGGGCTTTTCGGCACTAGAATCACGTCGTAACACCCGAAATACCCTAGGGTTTGTGTGGTAATTTTGGGGAGGAGTTGCAGGGGTTCAATTTTGTTTTCAAGGTCTGAAATATGGGTGAAATGATGAGTTGATAAGCCCTTAAAAGTCCCCTCTTGGACGACTTTGGGGCTTTTAATTGAGTCCTCTCATTTTGGCAAGTAGGTGATGCACCTACTTGTCACCTACCAATCTACGCAGTCTCGCAAAAATGTGAATATTTATATACTCCGAAATCGTATTGACGAACAATTTATTGCGTTGAAAACCAGACTAATATATCTTCCATTTGGTTGTAGATCATCCTGTAATTCCAAGTAAATTGGAAGAAACGCTTAGTAACATTTGACCTAAAGTTTAAGTAAAATTATGAACATAAGTTACGATACCTTTTGTCGACTTTCGTTTCATAACATGTTTGACTTAAAGACTTATGATACGGATATTATATGATTCAAATACATTAAAACACGACCTCTTGAGAATATTAAACACCCATATATTTACCCAAAAATACGGGTTACAAAGTCCTTGATTCATTTAACTTCTAATACTTGTTAATCACCCTTATACATTCTTGTATTATTTAAGACCAATAGGATTAACTTCTTATCATCTCAAAGATAATCTGTTCTCAGATTTATGTAGACTAACTTATGGCATGAACCAACGTACGTGAATATGGGTTGTAACAGCTGTACGCCTCAGCATTTTTGTAAAAAGAATTCTTCTATGGAATCGTGCATATTATTTGTAAAAAGATCAGTGTATCTGGGAGTTTTCCTGAATTGAATTACGACGACCCATCTGGTGAGTTCCATTATATATATACACACACACACTCTCTCTCTCTATGGCGGAGGAGGTGATTGCTAGTCGGGAGTTGAACTTATTGTTGAGAGGAGGATTGTACCACATATTTATACTTGTTTAATTCATTTATTTACTCTGCCCCATATCTGTTTACTTCTTAACATATCTGTCTTATTGGACCACTATTAAGTGTTGATGTATACCCCTTGTCATTACTTCTCTGGGGTTAGGCTAGATATTTATTGGCTACGCATTGATTTATGTACTCATGCTACAGTTGTTGCACATTTTTGTGCAGGTACATATATGTATGGTGATCTTTTAGGAGCAGAGGCACGACTATTGCGGGGACTTACCATGAGCTGCATTTCATGTTACATTCCCAACCTGTAAAGTCTCCATCAAAGTTATTTTTATTCTCATGTCTAAATTATATCTCAGACAGATGTTTTATTTTATTTTATTTCCTAGTTGATTCTTATGCACTTCTGAAAACAGGTTTTGGGGGTACTTATGGGTTGTCTTTTATTGCAGTTGTAAAAACATTATCAGTAACCCTGTAAATTCCATTTCTTAGTATTTAGTTGATGAAAATTATGATTTAAAAAATACTAAAATGAGTAACTAAGTTAAACACTCACTGTTGGCTTGCTTGACGGCGATGTTAGGCGCCATCACAGCCTTTAGTGGATTTTGGGTCACCATAAAAAAAAACATCCATTCCATCGCCACCATCATCGTTAGACCCACGAGCCGCTCCAATACTATCTTTCATGACCCAAAACTCACTATAGGCCGTGATAGCGCCCAACGTCGCCGTTAGAAAAGCCACATGTGAACTACCAATTTAATTATGAATTTTTTTTTTGCTATTTCCGAAATCGTAACTCTTTATTAGATGAATACATCAACGCATAAAAATTCATGGAACTTAACAATTTTAATGGAACAGCTAACATAAGGGTGTAAATGCTAAGCAAAATCACAACAACTCCTAGAACATCCCAAAACCCGGTTTCATAAGTACATGAGCCTTTGCTAAGAAGTACAATAATAATAAAACCTTTGTCAAGAATGTAATTGAGACAAGATAAAATAAATAGCACGGTGGTGACTCAATAGACTACGATGCATAGTCTGGAATGCAGCTCACATAAAGTCTCCTCAACAGTTGCGCCTACGTGCCAAGTTAATAACCAAATGAACCTGTCATATCCTACACATTTAGTGCAGAAGTACATCATGAGTACGTAAACAATGGGTACCCAGTAAGTATCTAGCCTAACACTAGAGAAGTAGTGACGAGGGGTCGACATCTACACTTACTAAAGGTCCAATAAAGCAATACGATAAATCATAAGCAGATATGAAGCACGATAATAATAATGGGGTAAAACTGTAAGTTACATAATCTTTCAAATATATCTCTTGAAGTCTGAATTTCTAAATTTTATATTCTATCTTAACAACTTAAAAAATTCAAGGGCCAATATAAGGCATACTATATAACATGTCGATCATCAATGGAAAGATAATCTGGTGAATGTTCGATCTACCAGCGATATAACACACGATTATGCCGAGGAATCAAGAAAGGAAGTGCTCCAAACAGCCCTATAGCCTCTCAAAGATAAGTACAAACGTCTTTGTACCGATCCACAAGACTCTATTAGACTTGCTCATGACTCGTGAGACCTAAGTCAACCTGGATCTGATACCAAGCTTTCACAACCCAGAATCCACTATTGGTCGTGATGGCGCCTAACACCCTCATGCAAGCCAACATTAATTTATCAATTTATTTACTCATTTTACTACTTACGAGATCATAATTTCCATCACTTAAATAATATAGAATGAAATGTACAGGGTAAATAATAACTATGTGAACTACAATAATAACGAAAAACCAGTAGGAACCCCAAAAACTCGGTGTCACAAGTGCATGAGCATTTTCTAAAGAGTAGAATAATAATACAACATATGTCCCGAATGTAGTAAGACAAGATAAAATAAATAGTACAATAGGGACTCGATGGATCGTGATGTGTATCCTGGAATGCAGCTCACATAAAGTCTCCTCGACAGGTGCGCCTACGCGCCAAGGTGATCATCAAATGAACTTGTCAGATCCTGCACATTTAGTGTAGAAGTCCAGCATGAGTACGTAAATCAATGCGTACCTAGTAATTATCTAGCCTAACTCCGGAGAAGTAGTAACGAGGGTCGACATCGACACTTACTAAAGCTCCAATAAAACAACATAATAAAACATAAGCAGATATGAGGCATACAACAATAATGTGGCAAGTTTGTAAGTTACATAATCTTTCAATTTCTTCTTTCAAAGCATAAATTCTAAATCTTGTATTCTACCTTAATATCTTTGAAAAATGTCAGGTGTCATTATCAAATAAGTACGTAATACCATATAAAATATCGAGCATTAGTGGAAAGATTAGCTCGTAAATATTTGGACTACTAGTGATATAACGCACGATATTGTCGTGGTCGTTCGGCCCGATCCAGAATAATATGTACACTGACGAGGGTCAAGCGGCATGAACTGAGGCATTCGGCCCTCTCCACAAGAAAAGGAAGGAAGTTATCGAATTACAAGACACGTGTTTGCAATACCGTACATGAGTACAAAATGGATATAACCTTTACCGTTTCTCAAATAACTTCCCCATAACTCCAAGTGTTAAGGCTTGGCCTAGTATACATATATTTATTTCTAAGTCAATTTAAATATAACTTCAATTAATTAAGCAAGCAAAACAAGTTCAAATAATTCAAATATTATATGGTAAGATCCTAAGTCTACCCACACATAAACATGCTTTAGCTACGTACCGACACTCGTCACCTCGTGTGTACGTAGCATCCACAATGTAACAACCCGACCAGTTATTCCGTGAAATTTACCTTGTTTCCCCTATTTCTCCTTTATCGTATGCTTCTTAGCCTATTTATATTGTGTTGGGTTGGTGGGTTCGGGTTTGGAGAGGTCGTGGTGAGAACAGAGATACTTAGTCTCTTAAATTGACTTAATAGTTGAAAAAGTCAATCGTGAGTTGACTTATTGGTAAACGACCTCAGAATGTGGATTTTATGGCTTGGATAGCTTTGTTAGGTGATTTGAAATTTAGGAGTGTGTTCGAAATGAAGTTTGATGTCCGGTAGACTTCAATTGGCGAAAGTTAGTTTTTGGCGGTTTCTGGTCGGTAGGGGAAAATAAGCTATCAAGGTCGGAATGGAATTCCGGAAGCTAGAGAAGTTTCGTAATGTCATTTTGGATATGTGTGCAAATTTTCAGGTCATTCGGACGTGTTTTGGTTTGTTTTGGCATCATTGGCGGAATTTAGAAGTTTCAAAGTTCATAGGCTTGAATTTGATGTGATTTTGGTGTTTTGCGTTGTTTTTGGTGTGTCGAAGACTTGACTAAGTTTGAATAAGGTTATGGGATGTGTTGGTATGTTTGGTTGAGGTCCCGAGGGCCTCGGGTAAGTTTAGGGTGGTTATCAGAGTGTGTTTTGCGTTAGAGGGACTATTGTAGCTGCTGTAATTTTTTCCCATTGGTTTCCTTATATGCGATCGCAATAGTGGGGATGCGATCGCATCGGTTGTTCTCAGGAAGTGTTCTTTTTCTTCTATGTGATCGCCTATGTGGGGCCACGATCGCGTACGAGAGGGAGGGGAAGCAATGCGATCACGTTTGGTCTTGTGCGATCACATAGTGTAATATTTATTGGGCAGCAGACTTGTTCTTCATGATCGCGTGGGAACTCCTGCTATCACAGTGAAGAAAGGGACCTGGGCAAACAATTTTTAAGTTCTAAGTTCGAGGGTTTGTGGCCATAACTCAATATTCCATTAGAGAGTTCGGGGGAAGGAGAATTTGGACGAGATTTTAAGTGAGATTCTTCTGGTAAGCGTTCTTCAATCATTTTTTTAATTTCATGAATTTATCTTGATTTTTACCATGCAATTTGAGGAATTAAAGTAGAAATTTCGGAAAAGTGGGAGGGAGAATTGGAAATTTCTTTTTATGATTTAAGTGGGCAATTAAGGTCGGATGTTGGTAAATTTGGTATGGTAGACTCGTGAGGGAATGAGGATTCTAGTTTCGTGATTTTTATTGAATTCCGAGACGTGGACCCGGGCCTTGGGTTTGGCCAATTTCGGGAATTGTGCCTAATTTTGATAGTTTTCGATTGGGGTTCATCTCTCTAGCATATTTTGATGTTATTGATCTTATTTGTGATAGACTCGGAGCATTTGTGAGCCAATTCGAGGGGCAAGAGCATCGCGGAGTAGCTTTTGGGATATTTTGAGGTAAGTAACGATTGTAACTCTAGACTTGAGGGTATGAAACCCCGGTATTTTATATTATTTTTGGTAAATGAGGTGATGCACATGCTATGTGACGAGCGTGTGGGCATGCACCAATAGGGTTTGTGACTTGGTCCACCCCGTAGCGACTATTAAGCCACGTATTCGATTTGAAACCTTACGACATCCTGTATTTTAGAAATTTACACTTGTTTATAGGCTATGATCCATGTTTGGGGCCTTGTGCCGACCTGTTTAGACCCTCAGAGGTACTTTTACACTATTCCCATACTATCCCGATAGAACAATTGTGAACTCAGTCATGTTTTCTACTTATTGTTATTTTCACTATTATCACATTGCTTTGAGACTTTGAAAGGTATTTTGGGGATGAGTTTCGCGAGTTGAGATGAGTTGCCCGAGGGGCTTGTGGGGATGACTAAGTAAGGCCGAGAGCCGAGCATGTGAGGATAGTTATAGATCGGGATGCACGCCGCAGCAATAAATATATTATATATTACATATGGATCGGGCTGCACGCCGCATCAATATACATTATATATGGATCAGGTTGCACGCCGCAACATTATACATATTGGATCGGGCTGCACACCGCAGCAATATAGCGCTTGGGCTGTAGGAGCCCCTCCGGAGTCTGTACACCCCCAGTGGGCGCGGTCGACTATTATATGGATCGGGCTACACTCCGCGGCGTATGTTATATGGATCGGGCTGCACGCCGCAGCGCATGTTATATGGATTGGGTTGCACGCTGCAACAGTATATATATATATATATATTGGGTCGGGATGCCCGCTGCAGCAGTTGTGTGTATTCATGGTACTTGTTGAGTACGAGTGTATAGTGTGAGTATGAGATACTGACAGTGGAGTCACGAGTGACTGAGATACCTTTTTATGAGAGATATTGTGCCTGGATGGCTGTTACGTTGTGAATTTTACTGCTTTTCTCTCCCTTCTTTATCTGAGCCTTCTAATAAAAGTTGAATTATTGTTTTATGAAATCATATTTATAAATGCTCGTCACTACACTCAAGCTTTTAGTTACTTTTATTACTTACTGATTTGGCGTACACATGTTAGTCTGTGCACCTTTGTGTGTAGATCCAGGTACCGGACCATCTCAATAGTTGATTTTTCGGATGTGCATGGAGTTTGTTCGAGGGTTGAGGTAGATGCTCAGCGTCCCCATCTCACCTCTTTTCCTTTCCTCAGTTTATAGTTTTTGTCTTTCGCACTTCAGACTTTTGTACTAGCAAGTCACCTTATTGTACATTGCATTTATAGTCCTAGATGCTCATGACAGTTGCCTCCAGGATTTGGGGTAGTGTATAAATTTTTTATCTCATTTTGCTGTTTTAATCTACTAGTCTTGGAAATTATGAAATATTATGACAGTCTGTAATGGTTGGCTACCCTAGTTCCATGATAGGTGCCATTAGGGCCGGCTTAGGATTTGGGGTCATGACAAGTTGGTATCAGAGCCTAGGTTACATAGGACTCAACGGTCATGAGCAGGTTTAGTAGAGTCTTGCGGATCGGTATAGACACGTCTGTACTTATCTTTTAGAGGCTGCAGAACCCTTAGGAACAATCTCATTTTTCTTGAATTCTGTCATGCCATTTTGTTGATTCTAGAAATCTAAACTTCTGTTGTTTCATTCTCTCACAGATGGTGAGGACTCGCGCTACCGATCAAGGTGATCAACCACTAGCTAGACCGGTGAGAGGTCGAGGCCGCGGTCGAGGCTGTCGTAGAGTAGGGGCCAGCCCGTGCAGCAGCTAGGGTGGTACCAGTTGATCCCCCTACTATTCAAGATCAGATTCCCACCGCCGATACTCCAGCGAGACAGGCTCAGGCACCAGCGGTGCCTATTGTTATTTCGGGTCTTCAGGAGACCTTGGCCAAAATCTTGACAGTATGTACCAACCTTGCCCAAGCACTTGCTGCATCTTCTGCTGTCGCTACTTCTCAGCTCGGGGGAGGCAGTCAGACTCTAGCTGCCCGAACACCTGAGTAGGTTACTCAGGGCCTTTAGACACCGGGGGCAGTTCCAGCCCATTCGATTGCTCCAGTTAAGGACTTCTTGGTTCCAGCTATGCCAGATGATGAGCAGCGTAGGCTGGAGAGATTTTGTAGCTTTTGGGCTGTTTTGAGGTAAGTAACGATTGTAACTCTACACTTGAGGGTATGAAACCCCTGTATTTTATATTGTTTTGCTAAATGAGGTGACACACATGCTAGGTGACGAGCGTGTGGGCATGCACCGATAGGGATTGTGACTTGGTCCGCCCCGTAGCGGCTATTAAGCCGCGTATTCAATTTCATACCTTATGACATCCTGTATTTTAGAAATTTATACTTGTCTATAGGTTGTGAACCATGTTTGGGGTCTTGTGCCAACTTGTTAAGACCCTCAGAGGTACTTTTACACTATTCTCACACTATCCCGATAGAACAATTGTGAACTCAGTCATGTTTTGTTCTTGTTGTTATTTTCACTATTATCACATTGTTTTGAGACTCTGAGAGGTATTTTGGGGCTGAATTCCGTGAGTTGAGATGAGTTTCCCGAGGGGCTTGTGAGGATGACTAAGTGAGGCCGAGAGCCAAGCATGTGAGGATAGTTATGGATCAGGCCGCACACCGCAACAATATATATATATATATATATATATATATATATATATATATATATATATATATATATATTATATATTACATATGGATCGGGTTGCACGCTGCAGCAATATACATTATATATGGATCGGGTTGCACGTCGCAGTAGTATACATATTTGATTGGGCTGCACGCCGCAGCAACATAGCGCTTGGGATGTAGGAGCCTTTCTGGAGTCTGTACACCCCTAGTGGGCGCAGTCGACTATTATATTGATANCTTCCCGCCACAACAGTTATGTGTATTCATGCTACTTGTTGAGTACGAGTGTTTAGTGTGAGCATGAGATACCGATAGTGGAGTCACAAATGACTGAGATACCTTGTTATGAGAGATACTATACCTGGATGGCTGTTACATTGTGAATTTTACTGCTTTTCTCTCCCTTCTTTATCTGAGCCTTCTAATAGAAGTTGAATTATTGTTTTATGAAATCATGATTTATAAATGCTCGTAACTAAGCTCAAGTTTTTAGTTACTTTGATTAGTTATTGAGTTGGCGTACTCATGTTACTCCCTACACCTTTGTGTGCAGATCCAGGTACCAGACCATCTCACTAGTTGATTTTTCGGACGTGCTTGGAGTTTGTTTGAGGGTCGAGGTAGCTTCTCAGCGTGCCCAGCTCACCTTCTTTCCTTTCCTCAGTTTATAGTTTTTGTCTTTCGCACTTCAAACTTTTGTAGTAGCATGTCACCTTATTCTACATTGTATTTATCGTCCTAGATGCTCATGACAGTTGCCTCCAGGTTTTGGGATAGTGTATAAATTGTTTATCTCATTTTGCTGTTTTATTATGCTAGTCTTTGAAATTATGAAATATTATGATAGTCTGTAGTGGTTGGCTAGCCTAGTTCCATGATAGGCGCCATCACGGTCGGCTTAGGATTTGGTGTCGCGACACACAACTAGTTGCACATAACAATAAATATTACCTAGGGGTAATTTCCCCTTCGAGACGTTAGACAAGAGACATACCGCACTACGAAGTTCCGTAACCGGCTCCAATGCCTCTCTAATACCTCAACTCAAAGTTAAATGTCCGAAACTAATGAAACAACGTGAAAATTAATCAAAATATACTCCAATTCTTACAATTTAACAATTTATAGTGATTTTCAACTCCGCTCAAAAAGTAAATAAAATCAGCCCTCAAGCCCACGTGCCCGGATTCCGAAAAATTATCAAAAATAATAAATACCCATAACTTATATAGTTTATATTCTAAAAATTATCCAGTTTCGTCCATGAATTGACCCTCAAATTAAGGATTTACCATCTCATAACTTTGGGGCTCAAATTCTTAAATTCTCAATTTTTACAATCCAAATACAGACAAAAATAAAAACAAACGGAGATAATCATGGAGAAACATCAAAATAAAGGTCAAATATTGACCCCCTTGTTAAGACGAGACTAACACCATGAAAATCGCTTCAAACGGAGCTTTAAAACTCAAAATATGCTCAAATACTAAAATTCTTGGTCTTCCCATTAAAACATTGTCCAGGCGTTTTTTGTTCTTCGCCCTTGCGGGACACCATCGCGTTCGTGAAGAGCAATTTTTTGCGTTGAGCGGTCAACCCAAATTTCCTTCTTTTTGTTCGCGGGCCCTCCCATGCGTTCGCAAAGAACAAAGTCCACACTAGAAACCAACAATCTTTCCGGACACGGAGATGGCCATAACTCTCTCATACGACATCGAAATTTGACGATTCTTGTTGATATGGCTCTGTAAGAACGATACAGATCTAATGGTTCAATCTAATCACAAAACAAAGGTTGTTTTCTCAATATAGTATCCCTTATCCAAAGGAACGACGTTGAAACATCAAATAAGAGCGTGATACAACCAAAAGACATCTGAAAAACACCTGAGACCCGGAGGCCCCAGGGCCCCCGTCCAATTACACAAAGCAGCCTCAAAATATAACACTAACCTACTCGAGACCTCAAATCACACCGAACTACATCAAAACCATGAATCGATGATCAAATCCTCCTTTTAACTTTCAAATATTCAAACCTCGACGAACACGTCTGAATTACACTTAAACATTCCAGAATGCCGCCAAACTTTATGTACAAGTCATAAATCACGATACGAACCTATTCCAAGGCTCAGAACCCCAAACAAACATTAATAACACCAAATTCCACTTCAAACCAAAAATAGGAAATTCTAAAACCTTTGAATTGCCATCTTTCCATAATAAGCGCTGAAATGCTCCAGGGTGATCCAATACTAAACCCGAACATACGCCAAAGTCAAAAATCATCAGCCGAACCTATTGGAAATTTCAATTCTCGATTCCCAGGTCGTTTACTCAAAATTCAAACCTTAATCAACTCTTCCTACTTAAAGATTACGAAATTAGAATTTTCTGTCAAAATTAACTCTGAACGACGTACTAAAGCTCAAAACGACCGGTAGGATCATTACACCCACATGCCTGGATTACGAAAATTTTCGAAGATAAACTTTAACCATAACACCACGAACTTAAATATATAATTTATTCAAATTTTCATGTCTAAGTTCGTAGTCAAAATCCAAAAATATCAATTTCTAGATTTTCTACCAAAATCCCAAATTGCTACAAATTTCGATGTTAAAATACACACATATTAACCAAGTATTTAACTCACAATATGTGGGAATTACTTACCTTGACATATATGATGAAAATATCCACTTGAAGCTCTCCAAAAATCGCCCAACCCCAAAGAGAATAAAAGAAAACGGGCCAAATCCCGTATAAAACTCAAATTCGCCCAACGCTTCCTCGCACATGCGGAGCCGTAGCCGCTTTTGCAGATCCGCACCTGTGGAAATTCCATTGTAGGTGCGACTCCAGCTCTAACCAACAACCCTCACTTCTGCGCCCCAAGTAGCGCATCTGCGCTTCCGCTTCTGCGGACCTTAATCGCTTATGCGCTCAGGCCTTCTTTGCCAACCTCGCTTCTGTGCTTCTTCTCCGCATATGCGGCTTCGCAGGTGCAGAAATTTCTTCGTACCTATACTCCCACACTTCCCCAATGACAATTTCACCTGCGATGATATATACGCACCTATTTGACCACACGTGTGGCCACTCCTTTCGCAGGTGCGATGGCACTAGATTTCAACAGCATCAGCCGGTCCTAAATTCCAAGTTTCAATCTGTTCTCAATCCATTTCAAACCCGAGCCCCCCGGGACCATATCCAAACATACCAACCATTCATAAATCATAACAAGAACCTAATCGGGGTCTCAAATCACACCAAACAACATCAAAATTGCGAAACGGCAATTGAAACCTTTGTTTAAACTTTTAAACTTCGACGAACGCACCCAAATCATACCAAAGCTTCTGGAATGATGTAAAACTTTGCATACAAGCCATAAATCACAATACGAACCTATTCCAAGGCTCGGAGTCCCAAATGGACATCGATAACAGCAAAGTCCACCACGAACAAAACGTAGATATTTCTAAAACCTTCACAATGCCAACTTTCCACTATAAGCGCTGAAATGCTCTCGGGTGATCCGATACTCAACCCGAACATATGCCTATGTCTGAAAACATCATACAAACCTATTGGAAACTTCAAATCCCAATTCTGAGGTCATTTACTCAAAAGTCAAACCATATTCAATTCTTCCAACTTAAAGCTTTCGAAATTAGAATTTTCTTTTCAAATTAACTCCAAACTCCCCGAAATTCAATTCCTGCCACATGTACAAGTCAAAATACCTAAAGAGAACCTACTCAAGGCCTCAAACCGCCGGATGACGCGCTAGAGCTCAAAATGATTGTTCGATTTGTTACATTCTCCCTCATTTAAACTTATGTTCATCCTCGAACGTGTTAAGGATTGCTCTGAAGTTGCCCCAAAATCACTGTTCAACACCTTGTGCACCTACCTGTTCCATCACAACCTAGTAGGGCACATTAGCTCGAGCCAGACTGAAGATCCTCTCTTTTATTTGGTCAATAAGCCTTAGAACCAAATTCTAACCTCTGAATTTCTCTACAAGACCTGATTCCACATACGAACACCATATGAATCACTACATATTGTACCAAAACATGATCGTGCACCCATGTTGACATCGCACAACGCACCGCATAACTCCTTTGCCCAGTGAAACCTTCTCCAAGCACAACCGCTGAAATATCACTGACTATAAGCCCGTAGTATACCTCATAGCACATATAAGATCTGTTCCAACTCTCGCAATACTGACACAACGGAAGTGATGTGCTCATAACCACTTACCGAATTAACAAATCATGGAGTTTCTCTTCCTGACAAGGACCATTACCTTATTCTAAATTGAATAACGATATTTTCTTCTTTAATATACCATAAATAGATACGATTGTAATGATTTCAGGTCCAATAATATCGTCTCACCCAATACAAGCTGCTCAGGAAATTAGCCATCTTAAACACGCACCCAAATCTTATATGACGCCATCAATGCGCCGATAAGATAACTCGAATATGACACATAAGGGAGAACCGACTATGGAAAAAGATTTTCCCAGCCTGCATAACTAATAAAAGGTTAGAAGAGACAATAAGAACCTTTCTTAGAGAATTAGAAACAAATACACAAATATAAGTACAGGGAACCGTACTCAACATCTCACTATTGTGGTATGCACTCGATCCAATATGACCCTGTTGCATCATGCAACCCGATCCAAACATGATAATGTTGCGGTGTGCAACTCGATCCACACAACATGCCTGTGGCGGCGTACCACCCGATTCAAACAATATACCAGTGAGGGCGTGCCACCCGATCCACACACAACCATCAAGAAGAAAACACACATCAAGTTGTAATGGTTATACTTACAAAATACCCGAATATCGACCACAAGCACGCCAGTGCATAATACAAATCCTGGGCAGATGTGTAATGACCCAGCCGGTCGTTCTGTGAGATTAGCCTCGGTTCTCCAGTTTCAGCTTTGTTATGTGCTAGTTAACCTAATTATGATGTGTTGGGTCGGTTGGTTTGGTTTCGGAGTGGTCCTGGTGAGAACTGAGACACTTAATCTCTTAAGTTGGCCTTATGGTTTAAAAAGTCAACCAGAGGTTGATTATTAGGTAAATAATCACGGAATGAGGGTTTGGTGGCTCGGATAGCTTCATTAGGTGATTTGGAACTTAGGAATGTGTTCGGAATGTCATTTGGAGGTCTGGAGTAGAATTAGGCTTGAATTGGCGAAATCTAGTTTTTGGCAATTTCTGGTCGGCAGTGGAAACTAGGCTATCGGGGTCGGAATGGAATTACAGATGTTGGAGCAGGTTCATAGTGTCAGTTTTGGACGTGTGTGCAACTTTTCAAGTCATTCGGATGTGTTTTGGTTGGTTTCGGCATCGTTGGTGATTTTTCGGAAGTTTTAGGAATCCTAGGCTTGAATCATGGGTTGAATTGAAGTTTCGATGTTATTTTGGGTGTTCCAGGAATTTGATTAAGTTTGGGTCATCATTTATGACCTGTTTATATTTTTTGTTGGGGGTCCCGAGGGGCTCGAGTTGATTTCGGATGGCCCTCGGGGACTTTGAAGTGGCAAAAATACAGCTGATTTGCTGCTGGTGTTACCCCTCTGGTGTGGCCGCACCTGCGGATGGTTAAGCGTAGGGGCGAGAGCCGCAGGTACGAGAAAGGGGCGCAGTTGCGGATTTTGGTGGGCTGGAGGAGTTCCGCAAGTGCGAGGGTTTTACCGCACTTGCAAAGTCGCAGATGCGGAACATTGAGCGCATCTGCGGAGGTTTGGCTTATGAGTGGAGTCCGTAGGTGTGAGAAAAGGACCGTAGGTGAGGATCCGCAGGTGCACGTAAATGACCGGAGGTGCATGACTTCTAGACAGGAGAGTTTAAATACCAGCCTTTGCGATTTTTAGCCATTTCTTCAATATTTTCATCCGGGATTAAGCTTTGGGTGAGGGTTTTGAAGGAGGAAATGAGGACTTCGTTGAGGTAAGATATTTTTGAACCTAAAACTCGTTTCCATGTGATTTTTGGACTGAAATAGGATGAAATTAAGGGAAAAATCAGTGTGTAAATTGGGGGTTAGGGCTTGGAAAATTGGGGACTTTAATTGAGTAATTGAAGGGGCAATTGTGGTCCGATTTTGATGTTATTGGTATGTATAGACTCGTGGGAGGATAAGGATTCCGGCTTTTTGACTTTTATTAAATTCTGAGATGCGGGCCCGGCGGTCGGTTTTGGCCAATTTCGGGATTTGTTCTTAATTGTGATAATTTTTAATGGATTTCGTCTCCCCTAGCATATTTTGATGTTATTAATCAAGTTTTGAATTGATTTGGAGAATTTGGGAGCCGATTCGAGGGGAAAGAGTATCGCAGAGTAGTTTTCAGGCCTGTTTGAGGTAAGTAATGACTGTAAATCTTGTCCTTAGTTTATGAAACCCCGGACTTCGTATTTTCTCACTATTTTTGGAGTGGCGCACATGCTGGATGATGAATGAGTGGCGTGCACTGATGGATTGTGACTTGGTCTATCCGGTGGAAACTATTGAGTTGAGTATTTGAATCTAATTCATATGATATCTCATGTTTTAAAGATTATTACTATGTTTTGGGCGGAATGTCGTATTTGGACCCTTTGGGGGATTTTACTATTTCGAAACTCAGTCTTATTTAAACTATTTTGAGATATAAAATGATATTTTGGGTCGAGTACCCCGTTTTACTAATAGCTCGAGTGGCTTTTTGAGAGATTTCTGACTGAGTGTGGCTGAGGGCCTATGTTGTGAGGATGATATGGATCGGATTGCACGCCGCAACATGTTACATTGTTCATGATATGTGAGAGGCCGAGGGCTTGAGTGATTATGCCACGAGATGGCTTGATATTAGCGCTTGGGTTGTAGGTGCCCCTCCGGAGTCTGTACACACCCCTAGTGAGCGCAGGTACCTACTGAGTGCGAGTGCCGAGTGACGAGTGATTGGGAGGCATGGGTGACTGTGAGGTTGCCCGGGGGGTTGATAAAGAGTGATGGTGAGGCATGCTGAGTGACTGATTCTGAGGGATATTATGCCCGAGGGGCAATTTATGGAATATGTTATTCCCCGAGAGGCTATCTATGTTTTCTATCACTTCTATATTAAAATACTTTGATTTCTATGGGATTTGTGAGAAGGCACATTTCAAATAAAATTTTACTGAGATTGATTTTTAAATGTTGTAAGGCTCGTATTTGTGTTTTCTGAAAGAAGGAGTTAATTCTCTGTGTATTTTATGACTGCTTTTACGTGTTTCGTTGCTTTAGACATTATTTACTTTCATTACTACTGAGTTGGCATACTCAACTTACTCCCTGCACCCTTGTGTGCCGATATAGGTGCTGGTACCGAGCGCTAGTTTTCTTCCTTCTTGTGGAGCCGGAGTTGGGATTTCGAGATAGCTGTTCAGCGTCAACAACTTTCTCTTTTCCCTTTTTTCTTGTTTTGTATTTAGTTCCTCGTTCCGAGACTCGATGTATTATAACAGTAGAGTTATTTTCTACTACTCGTAGATGCTCATGACGATTGACTCCAGGTTTTGGGGCAGTGTATAAACTATATTATTCGTTTTGTTGCTTTAAACTCTTAATCGGATGAATTTTGTGTATTATCAAATAGTTACAAATTTAAGGGAAAGTCCATATGTTGTTTTCCCGGGGGTTTGGCTAGTCTATTATCATGATAGGCGCCATCACGGCCGACTTCGTATTTGGGGTCGTGACAAGTTAGTATCAGAGCCCTAGGTTAGACTCACCGGTCATGAGCAGGTTTAGTAGAGTCTTGCGGATTGGTACAGAGACGTATGTACTTATCTTCGAGAGGCTGCAGAACCCTTAGGAAAAAAATCTCATTTTCTTGAATTCTGTCGTGCCATCTGTTGATTCCTGAAACTAAACTTCTGTTGTTTTCCTTCTCGCACAGATGGCGAGGACTCGCGCTACCGATCAGGGTGACCAGACACCAGCTAGACCAGCGGGAGGTCGAGGCTGTGACCGAGGCCATGGCAGAGAGAGGGGAGCGGCCCACGCAGTATCCCGGGCAGTACCCGTAGATCCACCTACTGTTCAGGATTATGTTCCCGCCGCAGAAATTCGAGCGGGACAGGCTCAGGCACCAGTAGTGCCTATTGTTATTCCGGGTATTCAGGAGACCCTCGCTCAGATTTGACTGTATGCACCAGCCTTGCCCAGGAAGTCGTTGTATCTAATGTTGTTACTTCTCATGCCGGGGGAGGCACTCAGACTCTAGCTGCCCGGACACCTGAGCAGGTTACTCAGGGCCTTCAGACACCAGGGGCAATTCCTGCCCAGCCGGTTGCTCTAGTTCAGGACTTCGTGGTTCCAGCTATGCCAGATGATGAGTAGCGTAGCTGGAGATATTAAATAGACTTCATCCTCCAACATTAAGTGGGGCCGAGGGCGAGGATGCCCAGGGTTTTTAGGACAGGTGTCAGAGGATGCTACGTACTGCAGGGATTCTGGAGACCAGTAGGGTCTCGTTTGCTACTTTTCAGTTTTCTGGGGCTGCTTTTACTTGGTGGGAGTCTTATGAGAGGCGTAGGTCCGTTGGTTCAGCACCCCTCACATGGAAGCAGTTCTTCACTATCTTCTTGGAGAAGTATTTTCCCTAGTCTAACAGGGAGGAGCATCACAGACAGTTTGAGCTGTTGCATCAGGGGGAGCTATCAGTGATGCAGTATGAGATGCGGTTTTCAGAGTTGGCTCGTCATGCCACCAAGTTGGTTCCTAATGAGAGAGAGAGGATTAGGAGGTTCATGGATGGCCTCTCTTATCAGCTCTGTATTCTGATGGCCAGATAGAGAGTTTTAGGTGTTACTTTTAAGCAGGTTGTTGATGCGGCTCGAGATATTGAGTCAGTTCGCCGCCAGGAGTGAGTGGAGAGGGAGGCAAAGAGGCCTCGTGAATCTGGTAGTTTCAGCAGTGCTCCTTCGAGAGAACAGTTTCAGCATGGTAGGGGTCGTTCATTCAGGCCTCCTCAGCCAGTCGCCTAGCCTATGGTGGTGCATCTTCAAGGCATGGTCCCCACAGTTCTCAGTCAGGACGTTCATCATTCAGTGCCCTTCTAGTCCAGAGTACATCTCGAGCACCATCAGGTTAGGGTTCCTTTATGCATGGTTCTTCTAGTGGCCATTCTGGTGTCAGGGATTTCTTTCAGTCCCCGTCTCCAGCTCCAAGAAGTTGCTTTGAGTGTTGAGAGTTTGGGCATGGGTGGAGGCATTTTCCTCGTCGTCTTGGTGGTTCTTCTTAGCAGAGGGGTCAGGCCTCGACTTCAGCTCCAGTAACTTCACCACCCGCCCAGACAGCTAGGGGTTGGGGTCAGACTGCTATGGGCCGCCCTAGAGGGGGAGGTCGTGCAGATGGAGGCCAGGCTCGTATTTACGCACTTCCAGCCAAGCAGATGCTATGGCCTCAGATGCGGTGATCACATGTATTGTCTCACTCTATCGCGAGATGCTTTGGCCTTATTCGACCCTGGTTCTACGTATTCCTATGTTTCATCATATTTTTCCTATTTTCTCGATATGCCACGTGAGTCTCTAGTTGCATCGATTCATGTGTCGACTCTGGTGGGCGATACTATTGTTGTGGACCGTGTGGATCGGTCATGTGTGATATCTATTGGGGGTCCGGAGACCCGAGTGGACCTGTTATTGCTTAGCATGGTTGATTTTGATGTGATATTGGGTATGGATTGGCTATCTCTGTGTAATGTTGTTCTTGATTGTCACGCTAAGACCGTGACCTTAGCTATGCCAAGATTTTCGAGGGTTGAGTGAAGAGGTTCTATTGAGTATGTGCCTAGTAGGGTGATTTCCTACCTGAAGGCCCAGCGTATGGTAGATAAGGGGTGTTTTTCATATTTGGCTCTTGTGAGGGATGTCAGTTTTGAGGTTCCCACTATTGATTTTGTCCCTGTGGTCTGTGACTTTTTGGACGTGTTTCCTGTACACTTGCCAGGCATGCCACCTGACAGGGATATTGATTTCGGTATTGATCTGTTGCCAGGCACTCAACCTATTTCTGTTCCACCTTATCATATGGCACCAGCGGAGTTGAAGGAATTGAAAGAGCAGCTTCAGTAAATTCTAGATAAGGGGTTCATTCGGCCTAGTGTGTCACCTTGGGTTGCGCCAGTGTTGTTTGTGAAGAAGAAGGATGATTCCATGAGAATGTGTATTGACTACGGGAAGTTGAACAAGGTTACAATCAAGAATAAGTATCATTTTCCTTTTATTTATGATTTGTTTGACCAGCTTCAGGGAGCTAGGGTGTTCTCCAAGATTGACTTGAGATCCGGGTATCATCAGCTGAAGATTCGGGATTCTGATATTCCTAAGACATCTTTCAGGACTCATTATGGTCACTATGAGTTTATGGTGATGTCTTTTGGGATGACCAATGCCCCAGCAGCATTCATGCATTTGATAAACAACATGTTTCAGTCGTATCTGGATTTCTTTGTTATTGTGTTCATTGATGATATCCTGGTGTACTCTCGTAGCCAGGAGGAGCACGCTCAGCATTTTAGAGTGGTTTTACAGAGATTGAGGGAGGAGAAGCTTTATGCAAAGTTCTCCAAGTGTGAGTTTTGGCTTAACTCAGTAGCTTTCTTGGGGCACGTGGTGTCCAGTGAGGGTATTCAGGTTGATCTGAAGAAGATAGAGGAGGTGCAGAGTTGGCCCAGACCATCCTCAGCTACAGAGATTAGGAGCTTCCTTGTTTTGGCGGGGTATTACCGTCGCTTTATGGAGGGATTTTCTTTTATTGCTTTTCCCTTGACCAAATTGACCCCGAAGGGTGCTCCGTTTAGGTGATCGGACGAGTGTGAGGAGATCTTTCAGAAGCTCAAGGCTGTATTGACCTCAGTTCCAGTGTTAGTATTTCTATCAGCTTCAGCTTCTTATATCGTGTATTGCGATGCCTCGAGGACAGGAATCGATTGTTTTTTATGCAGGAGGATAGGGTGATTGCCTACGCCTCACGCCAGTTGAAGACTCATGAGAATAATTACCCTGTGCATGATCTCGAGCTAGCCATTGTTCATGCCTTGAAGATTTGGCGTCATTATTTGTATGGGGTGTATTGTGAGGTTTTCACTGATCATCGTAGTCTGCAACATCTATTTAAGTAGAAGGATCTGAATTTGCGCCATAGGAGATGGTTGGAGCTTCTCAAGGACTATGATATCACTATCCTATTCCATCCAGGGAAGGCCAATGTAGTGGTCAACGCCTTGAGTAACAAAGCAGAGAGTTTGGAGAGTCTAGAGTATATTCCAGCAGTAGAGACCTTTAGCACTTGATGTTCAGGCCCTGCCGAGTATTGGCTTATGTAGCCTCCAAGTCTTCTCTTAATGACCAGATCAGAGAGCTCAAATATGATGACCCACACTTGCTCGTTCTTCAGGATAGGGTTTGGCGAGGTGATGCCAGGGATGTAGTTATTGGCGATGATGGGGTTATGGAGATACAGGGTCAGATATGTGTGCCTAATGTGGATAGGCTTCGTGAGTTGATTCTAGCAGAGGCCCATAGCTCGCGGTATTCCATTCATCTGGGTGTCGCGAAGATGTATCAGGATCTGAGACATCATTATTGGTGCAGGTGGATGAAGATAGATATTGTTGAGTTTGTTGCACGGTGCCTCAACTGTCAGCAGGTTAAGTATAAACACTAGAGATCGAGGGGTTGCATCAAAGGTTGGATATCCCGGAGTCGAAATGGGAGCGAATCACCATGGACTTTGTAGTTGGGCTTCCACGGACATCGAGGAGGTTTGACGCTATATGGGTTATTGTGGATCGGCTGACCAAGTCCTCGCACTTCATTCCTGTTAGTACTACTTATTCTTCAGAGCGTTTAGCTGAGATTTATATCAGGGAGATCATTCAATTGCATGGGGCTCCAGTTTCTATCATTTCCGACAGAGGTAACCAGTTCATATCTCAGTTCTGGAGGGTTGTACAGAGGGAGTTAAGTACTCAGGTTGAGTTGAGCATAATGTTTCATCCTCATATGGACGGACAATCAGAGCGCATAATTCAGATTCTGGAAGACATGTTGCGTGCATGTGTCATTGATTTCGGGGTTTCATGGGACCATTTTCTGCCACTCGTGGAGTTTGAATATAATAACAGTTATTAGTCGAGTATCCATATGTCTCCGTATGAGGCTTTATATGGTAGGAGGTGTAGATCTCCAGTTGGTTGGTTTGAGTCGGGTGAGGCTAAGCGATTGGGAACAGATTTGGCACAGGATGCATTGGGTAAGATGAAGTTGATTCAGGAGTGGCTTTGCATGGCGCAGTCTAGGCAGAAGAGTTATGCGGACCAGAAGGTCTGGGATATGTCTTTCATGGAGGGAGAGAAGGTACTGCTGAAGGTGTCACCCATGAAGGGTGTTATGCGATTTGGGAAGAGGGGCAAGTTGAGTCCCCCGTTCATTGAGCCTTTTGAGGTGCTTCAGAGGGTTGGAGAGGTGGCTTATAGTCTTGCTCTACCGCCTAGCTTATCGAGTTTTCATCTGGTGTTTCATGTGTCGTGCTTCAGAAGTATGTTGGTGACACGTCTCGTGTTTTGGACTTCAACACGGTTCAGCTCGAGGGTGATATGTCATATGAGGTAGAGCTAGTGGCTATTTTAGGTCGTCAGGTCAGAAAGTTCAGATCTAAGGATATAGCTTCAATGGAGAGGACAGCCGGTGGAGGATGCCACCTGGGAGACCGAGCGAGAGATTTGGAGAAGATATCCTCACTTATTTTAGACTCCATATATGTTTCTAGACCTATTCGAGGATGAACGTTTATTTAAGAGGGGGAGAATGTAACGACCCAACCGGTCATTCCGTGAGATTAGCCCCGCTTCCCCTGTTTCAGCTTTGTTATTTGCTAGTTAATCTAACTATGATGTATTGGTTCGGTTGGTTCGGGTTTGGAGTGGTCGTGGTGAGAACTGAGATACATAGACTCTTAAGTTGGCCTTATGGATAGAAAAGTCAACTGGAGGTTGACTATTAGGTAAACAAGGATTTTGTGGCTCGGATAGCTTCATTAGGTGATTTGGGACTTAAGAGTGTGTTCGGAATGTCATTCGGAGGTCCGGAGTAGAACTAGGCTTGAATTGGTGAACTCTACTTTTTGGAAATTGCCGGTCGACAGTGGAAAGTAGGCTATCGGGGTTGGAATAGAATCCCGGAAGTTGGAACATGTTCGTAGTGTCATTTTGGACGTGTGTGCAAATTTTCAGTTCATTCGGATGTGTTTTGGTTGGTTTCGGCATCATTGGTGATTTTTTAGAAGTTTTAGGAATCTTAGGCTTGAATCATAGGTTGAATTGGAGTTTCGATGTTATTTTGGGTGTTCCGGGAATTCGATTAAGTCCGGTAATCATTTATGACTTGTTTTTTTGGTTGGGGTCCCGAGGGGCTCGGGTTGATTTCGGATGGCCCTCGGGGACTTTGAAGTGGGAAAAATGCAGCTGAACTGCTGCTGGTGTTGCCCTTCTGGTATGGCCACACCTGCGAATGGTTGAGCGCAGGTGCGAGAAAGGGGCGGAGGTGCAGATTATGGTGGACTGGAGGAGTTCCGTAGGTGGGAGGATTTTACCACACCTGCGAAGCCGTAGATGTAGAACATTGATCGAAGGTGCGGAGGTTTGGCTTTTGAGTGGAATCTGCAGGTGCACACCTGGGACCGCGCGTAAATGACCGGAGGTGCGCGACCTATGGACATGAGAGTATAAATACCAGCCTTCGCGATATTTAGCCATTTCTTCAATATTTTCATCCGGGATTAAGCTTTTGGATAGGGTTTTGAAGGAGAAAAATCAAGAGGACTTCGTTGAGGTAAGATATTTGAAGCTAAAACTCATTTCCATGTGATTTTTGGACTGAAATAGGGTGAAATTCAGGGAAAATCAGTGTGTAAATTAGGGGTTAGGGCTTGGAAAATTGGGGACTTTAATTGAGTAATTGAAGGGGTAATTGTGGTTGGATTTTGATGTTATTGGTATGTATAGACTCGTGGAAGGATAAGGATTCTGACTTTGTGATTTTTATTGAATTCCGAGACGTGGGCCTTGGGGCCGAGTTTGGCCAATTTCGGGATTTGTGCCTAATTGTGATAGTTTTTAAATGGGTTTCATATCCCTAGCATGTTTTGATGTTATTAATCCTGTTTTGAATAGATTCGAAGCATTTGGAAGCCGATTCAAGGGGCAAGAGTATCGCGGAGTAGTTTTCGGGCCGGTTTGAGGTAAGTAATGACTGTAAATATTCTCCTGAGGGTATGAAACCCTGGACATCGTATTTTCTCACTATTTTTGGAGTGATGCACATGCTGGATGACGAGTGTGTGGCGTGCACTGATAGGGGGACTGTTATTTGGTCCATCCCGTGGCAACTATTGAGTTGCATATTTGAATCTAAATCATATTATATCTCATGTTTTAAAGGTTTTTACTATGTTTTGGGCGGAATGTCGTATTTGGACCGCGTGCTATGTATTTGGACCATTTAGGGGATTTTACTGCTATTCCTCACTGTGTTGACTTATGATTTACACTCAGCCATATTATGTATAACTTATTTCAAAACTCAGCCTTATTTATTCTATTTTAAGATATAAAATGATATTTTGGGTCGAGTACTCCGTTCTACTGATAGCCCGAGTGGCTTTTTGAGAGATTTCTGACTGAGTGTGACCGAGGGCCTATGTTGTAAGGATTCTATGAGATCGGGCTGCACGCCGCAACATGTTACATTGTTCATGATATGTGAGAGTCCAAGGGCCTGAGTGATTATTCCACGAGATGGCTTGATATTAGCACTTGGGCTATAGGAGCCCCTCCGGAGTCTGTACACACCCCCCGTGAGCGCAGGTACCTACTGAGTGCGAGTGCCGAGTGACGAATGATTGGGAGGCATGAGTGACTGTGAGGTTGCCCGAGGAGTGGATAAAGAGTGATGGTGAGGCATGTTGAGTGACTAATTTGAGGGATGTTATGCGCGAGGGGAAATTTATGAAATATGTTTTTTCCCGAGAGGCTATCTATGTTTTCTATCATTTCTATATTAAATTACCTTGATTTCTATGGGATTTGTGAAAAGGAACATTTCAAATGATATTTTACTAAGATTGATTTTTAAATGTTGTAAGGCTTCGTATTTGTGTTTTCTGAAAGAAGGAGTTCATTCTCTGTGTATTTTATGACTGCTTTTATGTGTTTCGTTGCCTTAGACATTATTTACTTTCATTACTACTGAGTTGGCGTACTCACATTACTCCCTACACCCCTGTGTGCAAAAATAGGTGTTGTTACCGAGCGCTAGTTTTCTTCCTTCTTCTGGAGCCGGAGTTGGGATTTCAAGGTAGCTGTTCAGCGTCCACATCTTTCTGTTTTCCCTTTTTTCTTGTTTTGTATTTAGTTCCTCGTTCCGAGACTCGATGTATTATAATAGTAGAGTTATTTTGTACTACTCGTAGATGCTCATGACGGTTGACTCCAGGTTTTGCGGCACTGTATAAACTATATTATTCGTTTTGTTACTTTAAACTACTTAATCGGAAGAATTTTGTGTAATATCGAATAGTTACAAATTTATGGGAAAGTCCTTATATTGTTTTCCCGGGGGTTTGGCTTGCCTAATATCATGATAGGCGCCATCACGACCGGCTTCGTATTTGGGGTCGTGACAAGACGGATAGCGCCATATTCTATGAAACCTAAGAACAACTAAGGTGTGATAATCGACATGCATCTCAAGAGCCATCCTGCTCATATAACACAACAAGCTACACGAGACCTCAACACATGTGCTAATAATCAAGTCGTCTCACAACCCACTGTAACGACTCGGTCGGTCATTCCGTGAGATTTACCCTGTTTCCCCTATATCTGCATTTGTTATATATCGCTATCCTGTTTTTGATGTATTGGTTTAGTTGGTTTGGGTTCGGAATGGTTATGGTGGGAGTTTAGGCATTTAGCCTTTTAAAGTAGCCTAACAATTGAGAAAGTCAACTGANATAGATTCGTTAGGTGATTTGGGACTTAAGAGTGTGTTCAAAATATTTTTGTGATGTCCGGTGTAGAATTAGGCTTGAATTGGAGAAAGTTAGTTTTTGGCGATTTCCTGTTGGCAGTGGAAAATAGGCTATCGGGGTCGGAATGGAACTACGGAAGTTGGAACATGTTCGTACTGTTATTTTGGATATGTTTTCCAAATTTCAGGTCAATCGGAGGTGTTTTGGTTGGTTTCGGCGTAGTTGGCGAAATTTGGAAGTTTCGAAGTTCATAGGCTTGGATTTGATGCGATTTTGGTGTTGTTGCATTGTTTTTGGTGTTTCGAAGGCTCGATCAAGTTTGAATGATGTTATGGGATATGTTGGTATGTTTGGTTGAGGTCCCGAGGGCCTTGGGTGTGTTTCGGGTGGTTAACGGACCAACTTTTGGCTTAAAATCTGGGCACATTTCTGCTGGTGTGAGGTTCTAGTTTCCTTCTACGTGATCGCGTGAGGATGCTTGCGATCGCGTACGGTAAAATAGTGAGGCAGGATATTTGTTATACGTGATCGCTTGGTGGAGGTCACAATCGTGATCGCGTGAGTATGAGGTGGTTGGTTAGTGCGATCGCGTGGTGTTGTTTGCGTTCGTGTAGAGTTAAAGGGGCGCGTGAGTGAGTTCGTTGTTCTTTACGTTCGCGTATAGTGGTTTGCGACCGCATGGGTTTATGTCCTGATGAATCGCTATTGCATGAGGATGTTTGCGATCGCGTAGGGTAATTTGATGGGGCAGCAGATTTGTTCTTCGCGATCACGTGCCAATATTTGTGATCGCAGTGAAGAAAATATATTAGTAGGGCAGAATGTTTAAAAGGCCTGTTATGCGAAAGTGGCTCGTATTTTTCTCCATTGTTGGCGAGTTGAGAGCACCTTTGAGAGGATTGAAGAGGGAATTGAAGGGAATCACTTGTAGGTAAGTGATTAAACCATAAAAATTGCTGGAATTATACCCAAATTGGGGAAGAAGGGTGCATGGGAATTTTTTTTTTTTTTTTTGTAGGGAGTGGGCAATTGTGGTCCGATTTTAGTGTTCTTGGTATGTATAGAATCGTGGGAGGATGAGGATTCTAATAATGTAAAAATTATTGAATTCCGAGACGTGGACCTGAGGCTCGGGTTTGGCCGAATATTGAGATTCTTGTATAATTTGATAAATTTTGACTGGGTTGAGTTCCTTTGATATATATTGATGATGTTAACTGGTTTTGGCTAGATTCAGAGCAATAGGGAGCCAATTTGAGGGGCAAAAGCATAGCAGGCTAGTGTTGGGGTCCGGTAGAGGTAAGTAATGGTTATAAATCTTGTCCTGAGGGTATGGAACCCCAGACTGCATATTTTCTCACTGATTTTAGAAAGGCGCACATATCAGATGACGAGTATGTGGCGCGTACTGATTTTGGATTGGACTACGTCCTCTCCGCGGAAATTAATGAGTTGCATATTTACTCAAAACCGTATGTTAAATTATGTTCTAAAGATTTGTGAAATATTTGGGCTATAAGCCGTGTTTGGGGCCTCGTGCCGATCTTTTTAGACCCTTTGAGGAATTTTTACTGCTGTTTTCCTCACTATTTATTGATGATTTCATTCAGCATCATTGTGCATACTGTTTTTATTTGAAACTCAGCCTGATTTACACTACATAAGTATTAAAATGATGTTTTCGGGTCGAGTACCCTGTTTTACTAATTCGCCCGAGGGGCCTTTCGAGTGGTTCTACCGAGTGTGGTCGAGGGCCAAGAGTGATGGTGAGGTGCTGAGTGACGTTAGCGCTTAGGCTGAAGGAGCCCCTCCGGAGTCTGTACACACCCCCAGTGAGCGCACCGAGTGCCGAGTGACGAGTGATTGGGAGGCATGAGTGACTGTGAGGTACTGAGTGATTGTGAGGTGCTGAGGGATTGTGAGGCATGCCCGAGGGGCTGATTATGAAACATGTTTTTGCCCGAGGGGCTACTTATGATTTTACTACATTCATTTTCATACCAAATTCTTTGTTTTAAAGTTCTTAAAAATGTGCATTCTTTAAAGGACTTTTCTGAAGTTTATTTTTAAGGCATGATGATTTCGCATATCTATGTTATACTATTGGAAAGTAAGGTTGTGTATATTGTGACTTGATGGTATTGATTTTATGTGTTTTCTTGATACTTAGACTTGATTTATTTTCATTACTACTGAGTTGGCATACTCACATTAATCCCTACACCTCTGTGTGCAGATTCAGGAGCGCATATCTAGCATTAGTCTTTATTCCGCAGCGGAGCCGGATTTGTGGAATATATAGGTAGTTGTTCAGCGTTCGCAGCATCTCTGTTTTCCCTTCTTGTTATATTTAGCTTTGATTCGAAGGTTTAGTATTACAATAGTTATTTTGGCTTATTTCCTTAGATGCTCATGACATGTTGGCTCTGCGTTTTGGGGATGGCAGTACTGTATAAAATTGGCCTATTATATTAAGTAATTTTCTGTATATTTTTATGAAATGCTTGAAACTTGAATGGGATTTTCAAAAGAAATTGCGAACATGCGGTAGTCGGCTAGCCTAGTTCCACGATAGGCGCCATCACGGCCGGTTTTTCTATTCCACCATATCGTATGGCACCAGCGGAGCTAAAGGAATTGAAGGAGCAGCTTCAGGAGCTCCTGGATAAGGGGTTCATTCGGCCTAGTGTCACCTTGGGTGCACCGGTGTTGTTCGTAAAGAAGAAGGATGGGTCCATGCGTATGTGTATTGACTATCGGCAGTTGAATAGGTTACGGTGAAGAACCGATATTCCTTTCCCCGCATTGATGATTTGTTTGACCAGCTTCAGGGAGCCAGAGTGTTTTCCAAGATTGATTTGAGATCCAGGTATCATCAGTTGAGGATTCGGGATTCTGATATTCCGAAGACTGCTTTCAGGACCAGATATGGTCATTATGAGTTCTTGCTTATGTCGTTTTGGCTGACCAATGCCCCAGTTGCGTTTATGTAATTGATGAACAACGTCTTTCGGCCTTATCTTGATTCCTTCATCATTGTGTTCATTAATGACATCCTGGTTTATTATCGTAGCCGGGAAGAGCATGCTCAACATTTGAGAGTTGTGTTACAAAGGTTGAGGGAGGAGAAACTCTATGCGAAATTCTCCAAGTATGAGTTTTGGCTTGGTTCAGTAGTTTTTTTGGGGACGTGGTGTCTGGTGAGGGGATTCAGGCTGATCCAAAGAAGATTGAGGCAGTGCAGAATTGGCCCAGACCATCTTCAGCTACAGAGATTAGGAGTTTCCTTGGTTTGGCAGGTTATTACCGTGGCTTGTAGAGGGATTCTCTTCTATTGAATTGCCTTTGACCAGATTAACCCAGAAGGGTGCTCTATTCAGATGGTCTGATGAGTGTGAGGAGAGCTTTCAGAAGCTCAAGTCAGCATAGACTACAGCTCCAGTACTAGTTTTGCCTGCTGGTTCGTGTTCTTACACAATTTATTGTGATGCTTCTAAAGTTGGCTTGGGAGCAGTATTGATGCAGAAAGGTAGGGTGATTGCCTACGCGTCTAGGCAGTTGAAGGTTCACAAGAAAAATTATACAGTGCACGATTTTGAGTTAGCTGCCATTGTTCATGCCTTGAAGATTTGGCGGCATCATTTGTATGGAGTGCAGTGTAAAATTTTCACTGATCATCGCAGTTTGCAGTATATGTTGAGGCAGAAGGACTTGAATTTGCGTCAGAGGAGATGGTTAGAGCTCCTCAAGGAATATGACCTCACTATCTTATATCATCCGGGGAAGGCCAATGTAGTGGCCGATGCCTTGAGTCGCAGAGCAGAGAGTTTGGGGAGTTTAGCCTACCTTCTAGCAGCAGAGCAGCCAGTAGCCCTTGATGTTCAGGCCTTAGCAGGTCATTTGGTGAGATTGGATCTATCAGAGACCCCACGAGTGTTGGCTTGTGTAGCCTCCAGGTCTTCTTTTTACGATCAGATTAGGGTACGCCTGTATGATGATCCACATTTACTTGTTCTTCAGGACAGGTTCCGTCAAGGCGATTCCAGGGATGTGGTTATTGGTGATGATGGGGACATGAGAATGCAGGGCCAAATTTGCGTGCCCAAGGTAAATGGGCTTCGAGATTTGATCCTAGCAGAGGCTCATAGTTCGCGGTATTCAATCCATCCGGGTGCCTCGAATATGTATGAGGACTTGAGGCAGCATTATTGGTGGAGGAGGATGAAGAAGTATATTGTGGAGTTTGTGGCTCGGTGTCTCAATTGTCAGCAGGTCAAGTATGAGCACCAGAGACCAGGTGGATTGCTTCAGAGGTTTGATATCCCAGAGTGGAAGTGGGAGAGGATCACCATGGACTTCGTAGTTGAACTCCCATGGACTTCGAGTAGGTTTGATGCTACATGGGTTATTGTGGACCGCCTGAACAAGTCCGCACACTTCATTCCTGTTGGTACTACTTATTCTTCAGAGACGTTAGCTGAAATTTATATCAGGGAGATTGTCAGATTGCATGGGGTTCCAGTTTCTATCATTTCTGATAGAGGCACTCAGTTCACATCTCAATTTTGGAGAGTCGTGGAGAGAGAGTTGGGTATTCAGGTTGAGTTGAGCACATCGTTTCATCCTCAGACCGACGGGCAGTCGGAGCGCACCATTCAGATTTTGGAGGATATGTTGTGTGCTTGTGTGATTGACTTTGGTGGTTCGTGGGATCAGTTTCTGCCACTAGCGGAGTTTGCATATAATAACAGCTATCAGTCGAGTATCCAGATGGCTCCGTATGAGGCTTATATGGTAGGAGGTGCAGATCTCTGGTTGGTTGGTTTGAGTCGGGCAAGGCTAGGCTATTGGGCACAAACTTGGTTCTGGATGATTTGAGTGAGGCAAAGTTGATTCAGGAGCGGCTTTGCACACCACAGTCTAGGTAGAAGAGTTATGCGGACAGGAAGGTCCGAGATGTGTTTTTCATGGTTAGGGATAAGGTGTTGCTGAAGGTGTCACCCATGAAGGGTGTTATGAGATTTGGGAAGAGAGGGAAGCTGAGTCCCAGGTTTATTGGGCCATTTGAGGTGCTTCAGAGGATTGGGGAGGTGGCTTATAGGCTTGCTATGCCTCCCAGTTTATCGAGTATTCATCTAGTATTCCATGTTTCGATGCTCCGAAAGTATGTTGGTGACCCTTCCCATGTTTTGGACTTCAGTACGGTTCAACTCGAGGGTGATATGTCATATGAGGTAGAGCCAGTGGCTATTTTGGGTCGACATGTCAGGAAGCTGAGGTCTAAGGATATAGTTTCAGTGAAGGTTTAGTGGAGAGGGTAGCCGGTGGAGGATACTACCTGGGAGACCGAGCGGGAGATGCAGGACAGATATCCTCACTTATTCGAGGCTCCAGGTATGTTTCTAGACCCGTTCGACGATGAACGTTTGTTTAAGAGGGGGAGGATGTAACGACCCGGCCGGTCATTCCGTGAGATTTACCCCGTTTCCCCCATATCTGCATTTGTTATATATCTCTATCCTGTTTTTGATGTGTTGGGTCAGTTGGTTTGGGTCCGGAATGGTTATGGTAGGAGTTTAGGCATTTAGCCTTTTAAAGTAGTCTAACAGTTGAGAAAGTCAACTGAGAGTTGACTTATTGGTAAACGACCTCAGAATGCGGATTTTATGGCTCGGATTGCTTCGTTAGGTGATTTGGGACTTAGGAGTGTGTTCAGAATATTTTTTTGATGTCCGGTGTAGAATTAGGCTTGAATTGGCGAAATTTAGTTCTTGGCGATTTCCGGTCGGCAGTGGAAAATAGGCTATTGGGGTCAGAATGGAATTACGGATGTTGGAGAAGATTAGTAGTGCCATTTTGGATATGTCTGCCAAATTTCAGGTCAATTAGAGGTGTTTTGGTTGGTTGCGGCGTAGTTGGCGAAATTTGGAAGTTTCGAAGTTCATAGGCTTGGATTTGATGCGATTTTAGTGTTGTTGCAATTTTTTTGGTGTTTTGAAGGCTCGACCAAGATTGAATGATGTTATGGGATATGTTGGTTTGTTTGGTTGAGGTCCCGAGGGCCTCGGATGTGTTTCGGGTGGTTAACGGACCAACTTTTGGCTTGAAATCTGGGCACATTTCTGTTGGTGTGAGGTTCTGGTTTCCTTCTACGCGATCGCGTGAGGATGCTTGCGATCGCGTAGGGTAAAATAGTGAGGCAGGATTTTTTTTATACACGATCGCGTGGTGGAGGTCGCGATCGCGATCGCGTGAGTATGCGGTGGTTGGTCAGTGCGATCGCGTGGTGTTGTTCGCGATCGTGTAGAGTTAAAGGGGCGCGTGAGTGAGTTGAGCCGTTGTTCTTCGCGATCACGTAGAGTGGTTTGCGATCGCGTGGGTTTATGTCCTAATGAATCGCGATCACGTGATGATGTTTGCAATCGCACAGTGAAGAAAATATATTAGTTGCACAGAATGTATAAAAGGCCTATTATGCGAAAGTGGCTCATATTTTTCTCCATTGTTGGCAAGTTGAGAGCACCTTTGAGAAGATTGAAGAGGTAATTGAAGGGAATCACTTGGAGGTAAGGTTTTTAACTTCATAACTCATTTTTATATCGATTTCTAAGTGATTAAACCATAAAAATGGCTGGAATTAGACCCAAATTGGGGAAGAAGGGTGCATGGAAACATTTATTTTTCTTTTGAGGATTTGAGTGGGCAATTGTGGTCTGATGTTAGTGTTCTTGGTATGTATAGACTCGTGGGAGGACGAGTATTCTAATGATGTAAAAAATATCGAATTCCGAGACGTGGTCCTGGGCCTCAGGTTTTGTCGAATTTCAAGATTCTTGTATAATTTGATAAATTTCGATTTGGTTGAGTTCCTTTGATATATATTGATGATGTTAACTGTTTTTGGCTAGATTCGGAGCAATCGGGAGCCAATTTGAGGGGCAAAAGCATGTCGGGCAAGTGTTGTGGCCCGATAGAGGTAAGTATGGTTATAAATCTTGTCCTGAGGGTATGGAACCCCGAACTGCATATTTTCTCACTGAATTTTGAAAGGCGCACATGTCGGATGATGAGTATGTGGCGCGTACAGATTTTGGATTGGACTACGTCCTCTGCGCGGCAACTAATGAGTTGTATATTTACTCAAAACCTTATGTTAAATTATGTTCTAAAGATTTGTGAAATATTTGGGCTATAAGCCATGTTTGGGGCCTCGTGCCGATCTTTTTAGACCCTTTGAGGGCTTTTTACTGCTGTTTTCCTCACTATTTATTGATGATTTTAGTCAGCATCATTGTGCATACTATTTTTATTTGAAACACAGCATGATTTACACTACATGAGTATTAAAATGATGTTTTCGGGTCGAATACCCTGTTTTACTAATTCGCCCGAGGGGCCTTTCGAGTGGTTCCCGAGTGTGGCCGAGGGCCAAGAGTAATGGTGAGGTGCTGAGTGATGTTAGAGCTTGGGCTGAAAAAGCCCCTCCGGAGTCTTTACACACCCCCAGTGAGCGCACCGAGTGCCGAGTGCCGAGTGACGAGTGATTGGGAGGCATGAGTGACTGTGAGGTGCTGAGTGATTGTGAGGTGCTGAGGGATTGTGAGGCATGCCCGTGGGGATGATTATGAAACATGTTTTTTCCTGAGGGGCTACTTATGATTTTATTACATTTATTTCCATACCAAATTCTTTGTTTTAAGGTTGTTAAAAATGTGCATTCTTTAAAAGGACTTTTCTAAAGTTGATTTTTAAGGCATGATGATTTCGTATATTTATGTTTTACTATTGGAAAGTAAGGCTGTGTATATTGTGACTTGATGGCATTGATTTTATGTGTTTCCTTGCTACTTAGACTTGATTTATTTTCATTACTACTGAGTTGGCGTACTCACATTACTCCCTGCACCTCCGTGTGCAGATTCAGGAGCAGATATCGAGCATTAGTCTTTATTCTGCAGCGGAGCCGGATTTGTGGGATGTAGAGGTAGTTGTTTAGCGTTCACAGCATCTCTGTTTTCCCTTCGTGTTGTATTTAGCTTTGAGTCAAAGGTTTTGTATTATAATAGTTATTTTGGCTTATTTCTTTAGATGCTCATGACATGTTGGCTCCGGGTTTTGGGGATGGCAGTACTGTATAATATAGGCCTATTATATTAAGTAATTTTCTGTATATTTTTATGAAATGCTTGAAACTTGAATGGGATTTTCAAAAGAAATTGCGAACATGCAGTAGTCGGCTAGCCTAGTTTCACGATAAGCGCCATCACGGCCGGTTAGGATTTGGGGTCGTGACACACACTCGACACAATAGAGATTATACGGAATAGCTGACGATGGGAATAATATCCAATGCTCGACAACTTCGACCTAACATAGAGCACACATTCACATTAGACCCACTAATAGACCTCAAACTAAATCTGATCATACCATACTGGGCCAATAACCATCCAAAGATCCACAATGGCCCTATTTATGACACACGCGAGTAGGCGTCCACCCCGGACCAAATTCCCAGAATTTACAACCAAAGAAATAAAGCGCCTTCCAAATGTAAAGCCTCACATTAACGATAGTACCAAAAATCTCCATACTCGGTTTCAATCTTTAACAATAAAGTGACTAACATGTCACACTTATACATATTTCCCCATGGGGTATACTCCCACGACCTTCCGCCCAGGTAGCAAAGCTCGCACATCCATACAACCAACTATAGTAATTCTATAAAGCAAATCAAGAATCCGCAAATCAATACACAACGCCTCTTGCACAGAACATCGTTCTCAAGTAACACTAAAGAAAATGCTAGCTTACTCTGAACATCTAAATTCTCCCATTCTCATCCGAGCACATGACATTCTTCTCAACACCGAACCGCAACCTTGATCCTTAACTTTCAAATTCCCATGCTGCTCACTGCATCTATCATGCCACTACGCGAGAATAAACACTTCATTGGCTAGAAACCATTCACTTAGCTCATTTCAGAAGAACCAATGCAATACACAATTGAATTCCCCAATCGCAAAAATACAAACCTCAAGTTGTGGTTTAAACTGTCATGGCTCTTCCAGAATCCATTTACACAACAAGGCCATTTCAATCCAATACCTCCCAAATCAATCTATTTGTGGTAGCTGTCAAGCCTGTATGTACAACCACAAACTACATGTATAACTTCACACGCTGAAGTAAATGATCATTCCCACAATCATGTTGATTCAACCATTACTAACCCACCCAACTTCTTCCAATTTAGTCTCGATTTTCCTTAGAAATAATAATAGCTCCATTCAAAAACGTAACGAACCAAATCCGCACTCATCCAGAGTAAGGGTGTTCATCGGTTAGTACGGTACGGTATTTAGACAATCCGATTCTGTTTTTTCGATATTCGGTTTCTTAAAATGCTATATCAATACCGTACCTAATAAATTCGGTATGGTTCTATTTTTCTCCTTTCGGTTTTGGTTTATTCGGTTCGGTAACTTCGGTTTATTCTGTTTGAATACTAACTAGTGCATAGAGTCATAGACTGTAATATTCTTAATTAAAGTACTCAAAATTACAAAACTAATAGCATTTGTTGAGAAAGGTTTTGTTTAAAACTAGTAAACAACCTAGAGAGAGAAAACTGTACATAAGAAATAAATTTAATCATTAGAAATGTCTTGTTGCTTGCTTAGAGTTAATTGATGAACTTAAAGAATAAAAGAAAGTAAAACTTTAGATTTTTTGTATTTATGTTATAATTAATAGTATGTGTATTCTGTAATATAACATATATATTTCGGCACTGTATAAGTATTTCGATATCTCATTTTAAAATACCAAGTATCAATATTTTTTAAAACTTAAACAAAATACCATACCGAATACCAAAATATCGATACCAAATACCAAAATTATTAGTTTTGGTACGGTAATTCGGTATTTACCAAATTAGGCATCGCCCTAATCCCGAGTGATCCACATCATGCGACCACATCATCTCAATACTCGTGAACCATCTCATACCCTCCTTATGCACACAACATCATCTCCAACTGGTACACCCATTCTGCAAGACCTTTCGTAAATCCGAAGCTATTTCTTCCTTCCCTCCAATACTGCACCGCATACCCCGATGATAACGTAGAACATTAAATGTCCCGTTTGTAATCCACTACAAAAATTCTATCCTTAACCACAAAACGGATCCGAAATCCTTAGGTACTGCACTTTAATTCTTGAACCCACTAAGACCGTTGTTGAGAGTCACCTACTATGACCCGGTGTCGAATATAATCAAACTCCAACGCGCTGCTAGCACATGAAAACCCTCTCAAAGAAGCAACCGACTGAATTCATTTCCTTGTACATCACATCCACAAGAAGCATAAACTCTGAGTCTTCCCAAAACTGCACATGAATCTATAAGGCGAAGTAACACACATACATCAAGTTCTCAACTCGAATTACCCTTGATGTTTCATTTCTTAGCCATTATGACCCACTAATGCACCGATAACCAGAAACAGTACCTGCGACAACAATGCAATCCAACCATAGACGGTGGGGCTCCCCCACTTCTCTTTAAGCTACAATTATATAAACCTAGACCCAAAAAAAAATTTCATTCTCAATTACCATGATCTCGCACCGTCAACCCGTCAAATTTCTTGTAGTTTCTTATTAAACTTTTCATGAACATTCTGAATTATCAGCCACAATCACATATTTGACCTTCTGTCGATAGTAAGTAGAATTCTTCATAGAAAGTTCATCAAAATCACACAACCGCTAACCTACTCACAGGAGATAACCCACCCGTGGAGATTCCATACCAACATCTTCCAACGACGTTGCACTGGGTACTACCACGGTGAACTCAGTAGACCCTCATGCGCCCATGCTTGCCTACCAGCTGTACAAGTCTGTTCATTTCTCATTGACATTAACTGAAAGTCCGACAATACGCTCCAAACTCGAAGTCATGTTGCATCTCAAAACAATAATCATGTTTTCACACCCCTATTCATTTCAAGCAAACTCCTCTCGGCCATATTCAATCATCCTCGGTACAGTTGCCTCCATCTTAAATAAAAATTCGTGGACCAAGTCACTTCCCACCACCATTCCCCAAATCGTTCTAATCTTTTCTCAAGGCATGTGGCTATCTTACCACATAATCCATATGCTACTCTACCACTCTCACTTCGGTTAAACCATATCCTTGAACCAACTTCTCTACATCTACTTTTCATACTTGACCTGCTAGTAATTCTACATTCACGAGACACCTCTGCCATGTCCTTCCTCATACTTCATTGCCCAAATGCTGCCCCAGATCAAATCCACACCTGTAGCACATAAACTAATGAATTGCTACCAACTCTAAGCCTCCTAGAATATCATTTTTCTCAAGGCATCAACATTAGAAATACCAATTTGATTCTGAAACCGATACACTCCGCTATCTCTGACAACCACTACTTAGGCACCACTTCACAAAACCTTGCCCCGAAGGAAAAAAATTGAAGAAGACAGTAACACTGGTGAACCTTAATTCGTTCAAACAAGGACGAAGACACCACATCACAAATGAGAATTCTACCACGTTGGAAATATCATGTCTTGTTACTTCATCAACCGAGAAATCCTCCTTTCAAGTCATTCGCTGCCTCGACACATAAAAGAGCACCCCACCATTACATCAATATTGTGCCATAACAACGCATGGACATCATAGCAATATGTTCATAGCCTCACAGCCATTGGTAATACAGCTACTTAGTTGACATGATAGAACATCCTTCCGCAAGACGACGATAATAGCCCACTCGAACACGTACAAAAAACATCTTGCACCGTATTTGCGGTTCCATTTACAACTCCTCAAATCCCAATTGATACTAAGAGCTCCACGTCGCATAAGATTGAGTAGTAAGGGAATAAAGGCATAACCCTCAAAGCAATCAAATTGCACGATGAGGAATCAAGAAGGGAAGCGCTCCTAATAGCCATGTAGCCTCTTGAAGATAAGTACAAACATCTCTGTACCGATCTGTAAGACTCTACTATACTTGCTCATGACTTGTGGGACCTAAGAACCCAACGCTCTGATACCATGTTGTCATTTCCCAAAACTCACCATAGGCCATGACGGCGCCCAACATCGTCGTTGGGCAAACCAACTGTGAACTACCGATTTAATTATGAATTTTGCTTTGTTTATGAAATCGTAACTCCTTATTAAATGAATATATCAACGCATAAAAACCATGTGTCAATAATAAAAAACATCAGTCAAGAATGTAAATGAGACAAGATAAAATAAATAGCACGATGGTGACTCAGTAGACTGCGATGCGTAGCCTGGAATGCAGCTCACATAAAGTCTCATCAACAGTTGCGCCTACGCGCCAAGATAATCACAAAATGAACATGTCATATCTTGCACATTCAGTGTACAAGTGCAGCATGAGTACATAAATCAATGCGTACCCAGTAATTGTCTAGCCTAACCCCAGAGAACTAGTGACGAGGGGTCGACATCGGCACTTACTTGAGGTCCAATAAAGCTATATGATAAATCTTAAGTAGATATGAATCACGACAATAATAATGTGGTCAAATTGTAAGTTACATAATCTTTCAAATATTTCTTATAAAGTCTGGATTTCTCAATCTTGTATTCTACCTTAACAACTCAAAAATGTCAAGGGCCATTATCAGATGAACAAGGCATACCATAAAACATGTCGGGCATCAGTGGAAAGATAATCTCGTGAATGTTCGGTCTACCAGCGATATAACGCATGATTATGTCGAGGTTGTTTGACATAATACAGAATAATGAGTAGAATTCCGTGGGGTCGAGCGACAGAAACCATAGATGCATCTATAATACTGCCGAGGCATTCGGCCTGATCGACAAGAAAGGAATAAATTTACCGAATTACGAGACACGTGCTTACAACACAGTACATGAGCACAAAGGGAATATAATCTTTATCAATTCTCAAATCACTAGCCAACAACTTGAGGTGATAAGGCTCGGACTAGTATACATACATTTATTTCTAAATCAATCTAAACTATAAGTTCATTAAATTAAGCCAGCAGAACGAGCTCAATTAATTCAATTATTTCATAATAAGGTCCTTAGTTTACCCGGGCGTAAATATGCTTTAGTTATGTACGAACTCTTGTCACCTCGTGCGTATGTAACACCCACAACTAGTATTACATTGCAATTGCATCACCTAAGGGTACTTTCCCCCTCACAAGGTTAGACAGGAGACTTGCCTCGCTTCGAAGTTCCATAACTGGCTCCAACACCTCTTTGACTCTTCAATTCAATCCAAACTATCCGCAACTAGTCAAACAATGTGCAATTCAATCAAAATATACTCCAATGGTCATAATAAATCAATTTATAACAATTTTCAACTCCGCTTTGAAAGTCAATAAAGTCAACCCTCGGGCCCATGTGCCTGGAATCCTAAACTTTTTGATAAACTTTACTCATAACACCACTAACTCAAATATATAATATTTTCCAATTTCCATGTCCAATTTCGTGGTTAAAATCCAAAAATACTAATTTCTAGATTTTCTATCAAAATCTCAAATTTCTACTAATTTCCATGTTCAAATCCACATATAAACCATGTATTTATCTCACAATACCTGGGAATTACTTACCTTTACATAGATGATGCAAATATCCACTTGAAGCTCTCCAAACGTTGCCCAAGCCAAGAGAGAATGAAAGAAAATGGACAAAATCCGGTATAAAAATCAAATCTACCCAGCGCTTCCTCGCACCTATGGAACAGTAGCCGCTTCTGCGGTTCCGCACCTGCGAAAAATACATCATAGATGCGGCTCTAGCTCTAACCAACAGGCCCGCTTCTGCGCCTAAGTAGCACATCTATGGGCCTCAAGAGCTTCTGTGCTCGCGCACCTGCGCGACCATTTCCGCTTCTGCGGCCTAGGCCTTCTTGACCAACCTCCACTTCTGTGCTTCTTCTTCGCATTTGCGGTTTTGCAAGTACGGAAATTTTCTCGTACTTGTGCTCTCATACTTCCCCCACGAAAATCGCACATGTGATGGGATCTTCGCACTTGCGTGACCGCACCTGCGGCCACTCCTTCCGCAAGTGCGGTGGCACCAGATTTCAGCAGTATCAGTGGGTCCTTAATTCCAAGTTTCAATTCATTTTCAATTCGTTTCAAACTCGAGGCCTCCGGGACCCCATCCAAATGTACAAAGCAGTCCCAAACATAACACGAACCTACTCGGGGTATCAAATCACACCAAACAACATCAAAATTGTGAATCAACAATCGAAACCTTTCTTTAAATTTTCAAATTGTTAAACTTCGACGAACGCGTAAGAATCATACCAAAACATTCTGGAATGATGCTAAACTTTTGGTACAAGTTATAAATCACAATACAAACTGATTCCAAGGCTCGAAATCTCAAACTGACATCGATAACACCAATTTCCACCGCAAACCAAACTTAGAAAATTCTAAAACCTTAAAAATATAACTTTCCATAATAACCGCTGAAATGCTCCCGGATGATCCGATTCTCAACCCGAACATACACCCAAGTACGAAATCATCATACGAACCTATTGGAACCTTCAAATCTCAATTTTGAGGTCGTTTACTCTAAAGTCAAACCTTAGTCGATTCTCCCAACTTAATGTTTCTGAAATTAGATGTTTTTTTCCAAACCAACTTCGAACTTCCCAAAATTCAATTCTGACCACGCGTACAAGTCATAATTCCTGATGTGAATCTACTCAAAGCCTCAAACCGCCGGATGATGCACTAGATCTCAAAATGGCCGGTCGGGTCATTACACTATTATAGGAGCTATCTCTGGCAACATCTCCAGCCTGTCGAGCTTGGTGTTGATTTCTTCCAAATCCCTTCTGTAGTTGTCTATGAACTCATCGAGTTTCAAGTCGAATGCCTCTATGATATCTTGTTTTATTTTGTCAATGATTTTCCTGATGACAACATCCATTTTTCTCTATTTTGATTTTTATCTATTGAAAATATATGTGTTTGAGTGAATAAACTCACAAGGCATAGCGTAATTATATAGACGAAAAAAGCTTATGCATTGTATGTGAAAAGGTATAAAGGAATTTTGAACGTCCAGTGTAAAGGGTGCACGAACGTCTCAGAAATGTAATGATTACACTTACACATACCCAAACGCAAAATAATTACTATATTAAATGTGTTTGTTACATTTTATGGTTAAAAATGCACAAAAAATATTCTTGTATGGTATACGATTAATGCATGCTAAAATTGCATGCTAATGCATGCTGAATTTATTTAGTCCATTTACTAAAACTTCATACCAAAACAAGTTGAAGTTTTGTAACTCAGTCTACGGTTTTATCATGAGTTTTTTTTGAAACTTTAGTCCAAACAAGCTTAAGTTTTTTATTTCATTTACTAAAACATCAGACTAAACATGCTTACGTTTTTGTCACGCAGTATGTAATTTTATAAAGAGTTTTTGCTAATGCTTGCTGAAGTTATTTAGTTCATTTGCTAAAACTTCGTACCAAAACAAGCTGAAGGTTTGTAACGCAGTCCACAGTTTTGTCATGAGTTTTATCCGAAACATCATTCTAAACAACCTAAAACTTCAGACTAAACATGCTTAAGTTCTTGTCCTACAGTATGTAATTTTCTAATGAATTATTTATATACTTCATACTTATACTTGCTAAATTTTTTTGTTCATTTTCCTAACATTTCACACTAAACTTGTTGAAGTTGCCATTCTGCATGATGAGTTTGATTTGCCAGCATGATGAGTTTGATTTGCCAGCATGATGTGTTTGATTTGCCCTGTTATTACTTTCAATGGGAGGTGAACTTTTGATTACAACTACTTGGATCATAATACAAAACTTGTTCTGGTTAATAGACAAGTATCTTTCAAAATTTTCCTGAAGAAAATTAGTTAAGTCATAGATTTTGATTCAACCAAATATTCACTAAAAATATGGTTTGATCTCAAACTAAATATAAGCAAAGGAATGCTTGTAACTTCATATGAAGAACTCATAACCTATATACATTTTCTAACAACTGATTTGGCCTTCAAGAATTGCCATTTTGAAATACAACTACCTTCTGACAGTATAGCTGCTTTAGAATCTATAACATTCAAACCATCTCTTGCACATACAATAGATTCAGAAAAACTTGTTGATTATCAAGATGAAGTAGAACAACCAATAATGGAAGTAGACAGCGAGCGAAAACCTTCTAACATTACAGCTGATTCAGAATATGGAACACTGCAAGAATTAACTGATGCTACAATAAATTCATACTAGTTTGGTGAGGCCCAACGAGAAGAATGGCAACTAATAATGCAAATAGACAACCAACACACAATCCAACAAAGATTTTTGTTATCTCCTGCAATTATAAGCAACAACCAAGATGAAGAAAATACAAAAATTATATTGATAACATCAGATTCAATTGAAGAAATTATTGAAACTTCTACAGTTTCTAAGAAATCAAGAAAAAAAGTGAGGAGAAAGCTGAAAGAATCTCCACCATGTAAAATACTTAGGCATGATGTATTGCATGAGTAAATAAAAATTAAATTTCATACGTTCTACCAAAATAAAAAATTCATCGTGGAGAAATGTGGTTAGAATGTACGTTCTACCAAATGCATCGTGGTGAAATGTGGCTGGAATGTACGTTCTACCAAAACAAAAAAATTCAACGCTTTTCATGGTGATAAAATTTCATAACAACCATGAATGCTCGGTTGTTGCAAGAAAATCAGATCAGAAGCATGCTACATCAAATTTTATAAGTGAAAAAATTTTAGAACATGTTCGGAAAAAAAAGATTGAGGTTACACCAGCCTTTGCAGAAAGTGAAATGAAAAAAATATTTGGAATTGACATTGGATATCATAAGGCATGGCGCTATTCAAAAATCTAATGCTTGTATAAGAGCAACACCGGAAGAGACTACTAGGTTCTTCCTTCATACCTACACATGATGGTGCATAAAAACTCAAGGACATACACTAGCATAAAAAGAGATGAGCAGAATCGGTAAGCAAAAAAATAGTAACCATCAGTCTGAAGTTTCAATTTTCCTAAACTTCATACCTTATGATTTTTTTTTCTTTGTGTTTCACCTGTATAGGTTTACTTACATTTTCTTTGCCCCTAAAACATCACTAGCTAGTTGGCGTTTGTAGACCCGTGATTGCAGTTGATGCAATATTTTTGAAGTCAAAATATTGTGGTGTTCTATTTGTTATTGTATCAAAGGATGAAAGGAATCAAATAATTGATCTATCTTTTGGTGTAGTAGATTTAGAAAACAATGATGCATACATTTAGTTCTTCGGGGAATGAGAAAAGAAATTGAAGTCTACCGTGAACTGGTTTCTTATCAGATAGAAACCAATCGATCGCAAATGGGATTAGACAAATTTATCCTGAATCTCACCATGGTATCTGCCTCTATCACTTTGAGAAGAATTTAAAGCAAAGACATGCAAAAAACACGGTAATAAATCTTTTCCAAAGCGATACAAGGTTATACAAACGTGAATATCTTTTTAATAGTTAATGTCCCATATCAAAAGTGTTGATAAGAAATATAAAATTACATAATAGAAGAGCCGCCAAAGATATGGGCTCGATCGTGGTGTGGTTCCCACGGCGACGTATGATATACTGACAACAAACATGGTAGAATCAATGATTTTGTGTTACTGAAAGCGAGAGAGATGCAGTTTTTGAGAATGTTATATTTCGTCCAAGAAAAGTTAGGAAAGTGGTTTTACGAAACAACAAATGAAGCTTTCCACAAAGCATCAATATGGGCAGAAGAAGAGATGAATAAAAAGATAGACTTTCCTTGCAAAATGTTTGTAAGTATATTTATTAAATTCATAATTTACTTCATAATGTTTTAGCTGAAGTAATTAACTAATGCATAATCACTTTAACTTTTTATGTCTGCAGTGATTTACTGCTTACAGATAAAAAAAACTTCATACTTTTTCTTTTTGAAGCAGTAATACACTAATATAGTTTTTTACTTTTTTATTATTTCGTAGGTGTTGAACCTTGATTCAATATTTTTAGGATAAATAATGAAGGAATGGAATTCATTGTGGACTTAAAGAAAAAACTTATGACTTCTTGGAATTCTGATGTAACGACTCAGCCGGTCGTTCCGTGAGATTAGCCCCATTTTTTCCGTTTCTACTTTATCATATGTTTCTTAGCCTATTTATATCGTATTGTGTCAGTTGGTTCGGGTTCAGAGTGGTCGTGGTGAGAACTGATACACTTAGCCTCTTGAATTGGCTTAATAGTTGGAAAAGTCAACTGGGAGTTGACTTATTGGTAAATGGCCTCAGAATGTAGATTTTATGGCTAGGATAGCTTCGTTAGATGATTTGGGACTTATGAGTGTGCTCGGAATGAAATTTACATATCCGATGTAGAATTAGGCTTGAATTAGCGAAAGTTAGTTTTCGGCGATTTTCGGTCGGCAGGGGAAAATAGGTTATCGGGGTTGGAATGGAATTCCAGAAGTTGGAGCAGGTTTGTAATGACATTTTGGATATGTGTGCAAATTTTCAGGTCAATCGGATGTGTTTTAGATGGTTTCGGCATCCTTGGCGAATTAAGAAGTTTCAAAGTTCATAGGCTTGAATTTGATTTGATTTTGGTGTTTTTACGTTGTTTTTGGTGTTTCGCAGGCTCAACTAAGTTCAAATAAGGTTATGGGATGTGTCGGTATGTTTTCTTGGGGTCTCGAGGGGCTCGGGATTGATTTCGGATGGTTAATGGAGGTTTGGACTTAGGAATTTGCAGCAAAGCTGCTGCTGGTGCCATTTTACTGGTGCGGCTGCACCTGCGGATAGGGAGCCACAGGTGCGATGGTCCTTGCGCAGGTGCGAAAAGATGTCAGGCTGGAGGAAGTCGCAGCTGCGAGGCATGAGCCGCACCTACGAAGCCGCAGGTGCGGGTGAATCACCGCAGGTGCGAGACTTGGACTTTCAGTGGAATTCTGCAGGTGCGCACCTGGGTCCGCAGGTGAGAAGCAAGGGCCACAGGTGCGGTTTCACTGGGCAGGATGTATAAATGCGAGCCTTCGCAAAATTTTGGCATTTTTCTTCATTTTTGCATGCGTGTTGAGTCATTTTGAGAGCAATTTGGAGAAGGATTTCGAGGGTCTTCGGTGGAGGAAACTATTAACTCGATTCTATGTTATTATGTGACGGATTAGGCTTGGAATTTGTGGATTAAATGGCATAAATTGCGGGTTTAGGACTTGGGAAATTGAGACTTGTAATTAAGGAATTTAGGGGTTGTTTGTGGTCGGATTTTGATGCATTTTATATGTGTAGACGCGGGAAAGGATAAGGATTCTTGTGACGCGATTTTTATCGAATTTCGAGACGTGTGCCCTAGGCTCGGGTTTGGCCAATTTCGGGAATTTTGCCTAAAGTTGATAGTTTTCGGTTGAGCCTTGTCCATTTAGCATATATTGATGATGTTAATCTGGTTTTGGTTATATTCGGAGCAATTGGGAGCCGATTCGAGGGGTAAGAGCATCGTGGATTAGTATTTTGGCACGGGTGGAGAGGTCAGTAATGACTATTAATCTTGTCCAGAGGGTATGAAACCACGGACTTCGTATTTCTCACTATTTTTAGAGTGGCGCGCATGCCAGATGAAGAGTGTGTGGCGTGCACTGATTTTTGGATTTGGACTTGGTCCTCTCCATGGCTACTATTGAGTTGCGTATTTTACTCTAAATCATATGTTAAATTGTGTTTTAAAAACTATTGCTATATTTGGGTTGTAAGCCATGTTTAGGGCCTTGCGCCGACTTGTTTAGACCCCTTGAGGGCTTTTTACTGCTATTTCCTCACCGTGTTGACTTATGATTTACACTCAGTCATGTTGTGTTTAACTGATTTCGAAACTCATCCTTATTTAAACTATTTTTAGATATAAAATGATGTTTTTGGGTCGAGTACCCCGTTTTACTGATACGCCCGAGGGGCTTGTGAGAGTTGCTGACTGAGTGAGGCCGAGGGCCTGATTGTGAGGATATGATATGCCACGAGGTGGATTGATATTAGCGCTTGGGCTAAAGGAGCCCCTCCGAAGTTTGTACATAACCCCAGTGAGCGCAGGTACCTACTCAGTGCGTGTGCCGAGTGACGAGTGATTGGGAGGCATGAGAGATAGTGAGGTTGCCCGAGGAGATGATACTGAGTGACTGTGAGGTATACTGAGTGATGTTCTGCCCGATGGGTGATTGATGATTCATGTTTTGGCTAGAGGGGCTACATATGATTTATTTCATTTTACATTAAAGTCTTCGGATATTTTTATTTCTGAAATTGTTGGAAAACACATTTTTCAAAGGATTTTACTGAAGTTGGCTTTTAAAGCATGTTGATTTCATATATATATATATATATATATATATATATATATATATATATATATATATATATATATATATATATATATATATATATATATATATATATATATATATGTATATATATATATATATATATATATGTATATATATATATATATATATGTATATACTGTTGGAAAGAAAGGTTGTGCTTATTGTGAACGGATAATTTGATCTTATGTGTTTCTTACTGCTTAGACTTGATTTTTTTTCATTACTACTGAGTTGGCGTTCTCACATTACTCCCTGCACCTCTGTGTGCAGATACAAGTGTTGGTACCGAGCGTTAATCATCTCTTTCGGTGCGAAGCCGGAGTTGGGACATATAGGTAGTTGTTCAGTCTCTGCAGCATCTCTGTTTCCCTTTTTATTTTGTACTTAGTTCATCGTTCCGAGATTTTGTATTATGAAAGTAGAATTTTGGTATTATCCTTAGATGTTCATGACATGTTGACGCCGGATCTTGGGGATGGTTTTAGACTGTTTAACTGTTGTTTTGCTTTATAGATTAAGTAATTTTATATACATTTATAAAATGTGGAAAATGAGTTGGAAATTTTTGAATGAATCTGTAAATATGTGATTATTGGCTAGCCTAGTTCAACGATAGGCCACATCACGACCAGGTTAGGATTTTGGGGTCGTGACAAGTTGGTATCATAGCCTAGGTTACATAGGACTCAACGGTCATGAGCAGGTTTAGTAGAGACTTGTGGATCTGTACGGAGATATCTGTACTTATGTTCGAGAGGCTGCAAAACCCTTAGGAACGATCTCATTTTTCTTGATTCTCTAGTGCCATTTTGTTGATTCTGGAAATCTAAATTTCTGTTGTTTCATTCTCTCATAGATGGTGAGGACTCGCGCTACCTATCAGAGTGATCAACCACCAGCTAGACTAGCAAGAGATCGAGGCCGCGGTTGAAGTCGTGGTAGAGGTAGGGGACTAGCCCGTGCAGCAGCTAGGGCAGTACCAGTTGATCCCCCTACTATTCAAGATCAGATTCCCACCGCAGATACTCCAACGGGACACCCTCAGGCACTGGCGGTGCCTATTGTTTTTCCAGGTCTTCAGGAGACCTTGGCCCAGATCTTGACATTACGTACCACCCTTGCTCATGCCGTTGCTGAATCTTCTACTGCTGCTACTTCTCAGGACGGGGGAGGCAGTCAGACTCCAGCTGCCCGGACACCTGAGCAGGTTACTCAAGGCCATCAGACACCGGGTGCAGTTCCAGCCCAGCCGGTTGCTCTAGTTAAGGACTTCGTGGTTCCAACTATGCCAGATGATGAGCAGCGTAGGTTGGAGAGATTCAGTAGACTTCAACCTCCGACATTCAGTGGTGTTGAGGGCGAGGATGCTACGTACTGCAGGAATTCTGGAGACTAGTGGGGTCTCGTTTGCTACTTTTCAGTTTTCTGGTGTTGCTTACACTTGGTGGGAGTCTTTTAAGAGGCGTAGGGCTATTGGTTCAGCACCCCTCACCTGGAAACAGTTCTCTACTATCTTATTGGAGAAGTATGTATCCCAATCTCATAGGGAGGAGCAACGCAGGCATTTTGAGCAGCTGCGTCAGTGGGAGCTATCAGTGACGCAGCATGAGATGCTGTTTTCAGAGCTGGCTCGTCATGCCACCGAGTTAGTCCCTACTAATAGGGAGAGGATTAGGAGGTTTGTGGATGGACTCACTTATCAGCTCCGCCTTTTTATGACTCGGGAGAGAGTATCAGATGCTTCCTTCGAGCAGGTTGTTGCTATTGCTCGAGATATTGAGTCAGTTCTCCACCAGGAGCGGGAGGATAGGGAGGCCAAGAGGCCTCGTGGATCGGGTGGTTCTAGTGGTGGTCCTTCCAGGGTGCAGTTTCAGCATGGTAGAGGCCGTTCATTCAGGCCTCCTCAGTCTGTCCGCCCAGCCTATAGTGGTGCATCTTCGGGGCATGGTCCCCCCAGTTCTCAACCAGTCCATTCTTCATTCGGTGCCCTCCCAGCCCAGAGTGCAGCTTGAGCACCACCAGTTCAGAGTTCCTCTATGCATGATTCTTCTAGTGGCCATTCTGGTGCCAAGGGTTTCTATCAGTCCCCGTCTCCAGCTCTAGGGAGTTTTTTGAATGCGGAGAGTTTGGGCACATGTGGAGGTAGTGTCCCCTTCATTCTGGTGATTCTTCTCAGCAGAGGGGCCAGCCCTCGACTTCAGCTCCAGTTACTTCACCACCCGCCCAGACAGCCAAGGGTGGTAGTCAGTCAGCTAAAGGTCGCCCTAGAGGGGGAGGTCGAGCAGGTGGAGGTTTGGCCCGTATGTATGTGTTTCTAGAAAGGCTAGATGCTATGGCCTTCGACGCAGTGATCGCATGTATTGTCTCAGTCTGTCGCTGAGATGCTTTGGCTTTATTTGACCCTCGTTCTGGACCGTGTGTATCGGTCGTGTTCATGTGTAAACTCCGGTGGGTGATACTATTATTGTGGACTGTGTGTATCAGTCGTGTGTGATATCTATTGGGGGTCTGGAGAACCAGGTGGACCTACTATTACTCAGCATGGTCGATTTTAATGTGATATTGGTCATGGATTGGTTATCTCCGTGTCTTGATGTTCTTGATTGTCATAGTAAGACTGTGACCTTAGCTATGCCAGGATGTCCGAGGGTTGAGTGGAGAGGTTCTTCTGAGTATATGCCTAGCAGGGCGATTTCCTACCTGAAGGCCAAGCGCATGGTTGAGAAGGGGTGTTTATCGTATCTGGCTTTTGTGAGGGATGTCAGTGGTGAGACTCCCACTATTGATTCGGTTTCTGTGGTCTGTTACTTTCCAGATGTGTTTCCTGCAGACCTGCCAGGCATGCCACCTGACAGGGACATTGATTTTGGTATTGACCTGGTGCTAGGCACTCAACCTATTTATATTCCACCTTATCGTATGGCACCAGCGGAGCTAAAGGAATTAAAGGAGCAGCTTCAGGAACTCCTAGATAAGGGGTTCACTCGGCCTAGTGTGTCACCTTGGGGTGCTCCGGTGTTGTTGTGAAAAAGAAGGATGGTTCTATGCATTTGTGTATTGATTATCGGCAGCTGAACAGGGTTACGGTGATGAACCGATATCCCTTGCCTCGTATTGATGACTTGTTTGATCAGTTTCAGGGTGCCAGGGTGTTTACCAAGATTGACTTATGTTCTGACTATCATCAGTTGAAGATTCTAGGGCCCGACATCACGAAGACTACTTTCAGGACTAGATATGGTCATTATGAGTTTATGGTTATCTCATTCGGGCTAACCAATTCCCTATCAACCTTTATGCATTTGATGCACAGTGTCTTCCGACCTTATCTGGATTCTTTCGTTATTGTATTTATTAAAAATATCTTGGTGTATTCCCAATCTCGGGAGGATCATGAGCAACATTTGAGAGTTGTGCTTCAGACCTTGAGGGAGAAGAGATTGTATGCAAAATTTTCAATGTGTGAGCTTTGGCTTGAATCAGTAGCGTTCTTGGGGCATGTGGTGTCCAGTGAGGATATTCAGGTCAATCTAAAGAATATAGAAGCGGTGCAGAGCTGGCCTAGACCATCATCAACTACCGAGATTCGTAGTTTCCTTGGTTTGGCATGGTACTATCGCTATTTTGTAGAGGGGTTTTCATCTATTGCAGCACCTATGACCAGGCTAACCCAGAAAGGTGCTCAGTTCAGGTGGACTGAGGAGTGTGAGGTGAGCTTTCAGAAGCTCAAGTCAGCTTTGACTACAACTCCGGTATTGGTTTTGCTTACGAGTTCAGGTTCTTATACAGTTTACTATGACGCCTCGAGAGTTGGATTTGGAGCAGTTTTGATGTAGGACGGTAGGGTGATTTCCTAGGCGCCCAGACAGTTGAAAGTGAACGAGAAGAATTATCCAGTGCACAATCTTGAGTTAGCAGCTATTGTCCACGCCTTGAAGATTTGGCGTCATTATTTGTATGGAATGCATTGTGAGATTTTCACCGATCACCGTAGTTCGCAGCATCTGTTTAAGCAGAAGGATCTAAATTTTCTCAGAGGAGATGGTTGGATCTTCTCAAGGATTATGACCTCACCATTCTATATCATCTGGGGAAGGCAAATGCAGTGGCCGATGCCATGAGTCGCAGAGGAGAGAGTTTGGGAAGTCTAGCCTACCTTCCAGTAGCAGAGCGACTTTTAGCACTTGATGTTCAGGCTTTAGCGGGTCAGTTGGTGAGATTGGATCTATCAGAGCCCCTGTGGGTATTGGCTTGTGTAGCCTCCAGGTCTTCTCCTTATGATCAGATTAGAGCATGCCAGTATGATGATCCACACTTGCTCGTTCTTCAGGAAAGGGTCCGTCACGGTGATGATGGGGTCATGAGGATGCAAGGCCGGATTTGCGTGCCTAATATGGATGGACTTCGAGATTTGATTCTAGATGAGGCCCGTAGTTTGCGGTATTCCATCCATCTGGGTGCCGTAAAGATGTATCAGTATCTGAGACAACATTATTGGTGGAGGCGAATGAAGAGGGATATTGTTTAGTTCGTGGCTCAGTGTCTCAACTATCAGCAAGTCAAGTATGAGCACCAGAGACCGAGTGGATTGCTTCAGAGATTAGATATTCCGGAGTGGAAGTGGGAGCGAATCACCATGGACTTTGTAGTTGGGATCCTACGGACTTTGAGGAGGTTTGATGCTATATGGGTTATTGTGGATCGGCTGACCAAGTTCGCGCACTTCATTCATGTAGGTACTACTTATTCTTCGAAGCGATTAGCTGAGATTTACATCAGGGAGATTGTCCGATTGCATGGGGTTTCAGTTTCTATCATTTTTGACAGAGGTACTCAGTTCACATTTCAGTTTTGGAGGGTCGTGTAGAGGGAGTTACGTATTCATTACGAGTTGAGCACAACATTTCATCCTCAGACCGACGGGCAGTCGGAGCATACTATTCAGATTTTGGAGGATATGTTGCATGCCTGTGTCATTGATTTTGGGGGTTCATGGGACTAGTTTCTGCAACTCGCGGAGTTTGCATGTATAATAGTTATCAGTCGAGTATCCAGATGGCTCCGTGTGAAGTTTTATATGGTAGGAGGTGCAAATCTCCGGTTGGTTGGTTTGAGTTGGGCGAGGCTAGGCTAGGCTATTGGGCATAGACTTTGTTCAGGATGTGTTGGGTAAGGTGAAGTTGATTCAGGAGCGGCTTCGCACGATGCAGTCTAGGTAGAAGAGTTATGCAGACCGGAAGGTCCGAGATGTGTCTTTCATGGTTGGGCAGAAGGTACTGCTGAAGGTGTCACACATGAAGGATGTTATGAGGTTCGGGAAGAGGGGAAAGCTGAGTCCCCGGTTCTTTGGGCCATTTGAGGTGCTTCAGAGGATTGGGGAGGTGGCTTATAGATTTGCCTTGCCTCCCAGCTTATCGAGTTTTCATCCGGTGTTCTGTGTTTTGATGCTCCGGAAGTATGTTGGTGACCCGTCTCATGTTTTGGACCTCAGCACGATTTAGCTCGAGGGTGATATGTCATATAAAGTAGAGCCAGTCGCTATTTTGGGTCGTCAGGTCAGAAAGCTGAGGTCTAAGGACATAGCTTCAGTGAAGGTTCAGTGGAGAGGACAATCGGTGGAGGATGCCACTCGGGAGACCGAGCGGAAGATGCGGAGCAGATATCCTTATTTATTCGAGACTCTAGGTATGTTTCTAGACCCGTTCGAGCACGAACGTTTGTTTAAGAGGGGAGGATGAAACGGCCCGACCGGTCATTCCGTGAGATTAGCCTCGTTTCCCCCTTTTATGCTTTATCATATGTTTCTTAGCCTATTTATGTTGTATTATGTCGGTTGGTTCGGGTTCAGAGTGGTTGTGGTGAAAACTGAGACACTTAGCCTCTTGAATTGGCTTAATAGTTGGAAAAGTCAACTCGGAGTTGGCTTATTGGTAAATGGCCTCAGAATGTAGATTTTATGGATCAGATATCTTCGTTAGGTGATTCGGGACTTAGGATTGTGCTCGGAATGAAGTTTTGATGTCTGGTGTAGAATTAGGCTTGAATTGGCGAAAGTTAGTTTTCGACGATTTTCGGTCGGCATGGGAAAATAGGCTATCAGGGACAGAATGGAATTCCGGAAGTTGGAACTGGTTTGTAATGTCATTTTGGATATGTGTGCAAATTTTCAGGTCAATCGGATGTGTTTTGTATGGTTTTGGTATCCTTGGAAAAATTTAGAAGTTTTGAAGTTCATAGGCTTGAATTTGATGTGATTTTTGTGTTTCTGCATTGCTTTTGGTGTTCTAAAGGCTCGACTAAGTTCGAATAAGGTTATGGGATGTGTAAGTATGTTTGGTTGGGGTCCCGAGGGAATCGGAATTTATTTCGGATGGTTAACGGAGGTTTGGACTTAGGAATTTACAGCAAAGCTGCTGCTGGTGCCATTTTACTTGTGTGGCCACACCTTCGGATGGGGAGCCGCAGGTGCGATGGTCCTTGCATAGGTGCAAAAAAAGAGGTCAGGCTGGAGGAAGTCACAGGTGCGAGGCATGGGCCACACCTGCGAAGCCGCAGGTGCGGGTTAATCACCGCAGGTGCGAGACTTGGACTTTCAGTGGAATTCCGCAGGTGTGCACCTAGGAGTGCAGATGTGGGTCCGCAGGTGCGAAGCAAGGGCCACGGGTGCGTTTTCACTGGGCAAGAAGTATAAATATGAGCCTCCGCAAAATTTGGGCATTTTTCTTCATTTTTGAATGCGGGTTGAGTCATTCTGAGAGCAATTTTGAGAAAGATTTCGAGGGTATTCGGTGGAGATATGTTTCTCGGGCTATTAACTCGATTCTATGTTATTATGTGACATATTAGGCTTGGAATTTGTGGATTAAATGACATAAATTGGGGGTTTAGGGCTTGGGAAATTGAGACTTGTAATTACGGAATTTAGGGGTTGTTTATGGTCGAATTTTGATGCATTTAATATGTGTAGACTCGGGAAAGGATAAGGATTCTTGTGGCGCGATTTTTATCTAATTTCGAGACGTGGGCCCGGGCCTCAAGTTTGGCCAATTTCGGGAATTTATCCTAAAATTGATAGATTCTGATTGAGCCATGTTCATTTAGCAAATATTGATGATGTTAATCTGGTTCTGGTTAGATTCGGAGCAATCGGAAGCCGATTTGAGGGGCAAGAGCATCATGGATTAGTATTTTGGCCCGGGTGGAGGTAAGTAATCACTATAAATCTTGTCCTGAGGGTATGAAACACCGGACATCGTATTTCTCACTATTTTTAGAGTGGCGCACATGCCGGATGAGGAGTGTGCGGCGTGCACTGATTTTTGGATTTGGACTTGGTCCTCTCCGTGGAAACTAGTGAGTTGCGTATTTTACTCTAAATCATATGTTAAATTGTGTTCTAAAATCTATTGCTATATTTGGGTTGTAAGCCATGTTTGGGGCCTTGCGCCGGCTTGTTTAGACCCCTTGGGGGCTTTTTACTGCTATTTCCTCACTGTGTTGACTTATGATTTACACTCAATCATGTTATGTTTAACTGATTTTGAAACTCAGCCTTATTTACACTATTTTGAGATATAAAATAATGTTTTTGGGTCGAGTACCCCGTTTTACTGATACTCCCGAGGGGCTTTTGAGTGTTGCTGACTAAGTGAGATCGAGGTTCTGATTGTGAGGATATGATATCTAAGGAGGTGGCTTGATATTAGCTCTTGGGATGAAGGAGCCCCTCCGGAGTCTGTACACACCCTAGTGAGCGCATGTACCTACTGAGTACGAGTGTCGAGTGACGAGTGGCGACTGACTGGGAGGCATGAGTGACAGTGAGGTTGCCCGAGGGGCTGCTACTGAGTTACTGTGGGGTATACTGAGTGATGTTCTGCCCGATGGCCGATTGATGATTCATATTTTGGCTCGAGGGGCTACTTATGATTTATTTCATTTTACACTAAACTCTTCGGGTATTTTTATTTCTGAACTTGTTGGAAAACACATTTTTCAAAGGATTTTACTGACGTTGGCTTTTAAAGCATGTTGATTTCATATATANCAACAGTATATACATATATATATATATATATATATATATATATATATATGTATGTATGTATATATATATATGTATGTATGTATATATATATATGTATGTATATACTGTTGGAAAGAAAGGTTGTGCTTATTGTGAACTGATGATTTGATCTTATGTGTTTCTTACTTGTTAGACTTGATTTATTTTCATTACTACTGAGTTGGCTTACTCACATTACTCCCTGCACCCCTGTGTGCAGATACATGTGCTGGTACCGAGCGTTAGTCATCTTTTTCCGTGCGGAGCCGGAATCAGAACATAAAGGTAGTTGTTCAGTGTCCGCAACATCTCTTTTTCCCTTTCTTATTTTGTACTTTTTTCCTCGTTCCGAGACTTTGTATTATGACAGTAGAATTTTGGTATAATCCTTAGAATCTCATGACATGTTGACTCCGGATCTTGGGGATGGTTTTAGACTGTTTAACCGTTGTTTTGCTTAATAGATTCAGTAATTTTATATACGTTTATGGAATGTGGAAAATGAGTTGGAAATTTTGGAAAGAAACTATAAATATGTGATTGTTCGCTAGCCTAGTTCCACAATAGGCACCATCACGGCCGGGTTAGGATTTTGGGGTTGTGACATCTAACTTGATGAATAGCCATGTCCATAGGCAATTTCTGCTATCAATAAGAGATATTGGCAGAAATTTGATTACTACTTAAAATGGTATTCAATGGAAACATGGTTCAAAACATATGATGGGCATGTCAATACCGTGGGAGATCAAATTTCATGATGTATACCACAAAATGTAGAATCTCAAATCACAAAACCGTCCGATGTAGAGATTCTACCAAATGCAGTCGTTGTAAACAAATTGGGCATAACAGAACAACTTGCTTGTCTTCTCTAACACCTCATGTCACAACCCAAAATCCAAACCGTCGTGATGGCACCTAACCCAACCTGCTAGGTAAGCCAATTAACAATAAAACACAATATAATAATACTGATGTGAGTCAAGATGAGATAACTGGATTTATATACAACTCCTGAAAGACTGGCAGTACAAATCATGAGCTTCTAAGATATAGAGTTTACAAAGCTGGTTTAAAACAAAATACACTATCTGTTTGAAATATACATGAACATATTAAAATTCTAAAGCTACCAAGACTAAAAGGCAGTTATGACCGGAACCGAGATACATCTTCAAATCCAGCTTCCGCCATGCACAGCAACATCATCATCCAACATCCGCATGCAAGGTGCATAAGTATAGTACGAGTACAGCCGACCCCATGAACTCAATAAGTAACAAACTTAACCTTAGATTGAAAGTAGTGGCGAGCAAGGACTAGGGTCTGATTCCAACTCCAATAACAGACAAGAGTTCATAATAGTATAATAAATATGGTACAAGAAATAACTCAACTAGTTCACAGTTTCGGAAAATAGGCATGGTTTTCAAGTATAACAGTAGATCCGTGATCTTTCTCCGAAAACCTCAAAAATATGAGAATAAGTTTGAAAATTTTGTTTTTCTTATAAACATTTCAAAAATAAGTAAGATGTTTCATTTTCAGATAGCATGAGGAAAATACATCTCTATGCATGTATCTCAAGTATGCATGTCAAATGTAATGCATCTCAATGATGAACTCATGTACTCACACTCTCAGAATACTCAATCACTCAGTATTGTACCGAGCAGGTCCAGTCCAGGGAAGAACCATCACTCAATATAAATAGTGACAGACAGTCATTCACTCAGTATTGTATCGGGCCAATCCATCCCAGGGAAGATCCATTCCTCAGTATAAATAGCAACTGACATTCAATCACTCAATACTATATAGGGCCAATCCAGCCCAGGGAACTCCATCCCAAATATAAATGTATAGGGAAAATCCATGCCTGGGGAACTCCATTCCAAATATGNTATATATATATATATATATATATATATATATATATATATATATATATATATATATATATATATATATATATATATATATATATATATATATATATAATTATATAGGGAAACTCAATTCCCAAGGAACTCCATCCCAAATATAATATCCATTGTGCTCACAGTGGGTGTGCAGACTATGGAGGGGCTCTTTCAGCCCGAGCACTATAATAAGTCAGGTCTAGGCATAAATAAATAAAAATATGTTGCGGCGTGCAGCCCGATCCCATAAATATTACTCACAATCAGACCCTCGACCTCACTCTATCATTAGTCTCTATAGCCTCTCGTGCTCACAATGTCATGAAACTATCCCAAAATGATGATATAATGTATCATTAAATAACAACAAAGGCTAAGATATGATATGCAATGAATGAATATGACTATGTACGAAATTAAAAATAAAACATATAATTTGACAGCAGAAATAACATCATTGGGTCCCAATAATACCAACATTTGCCTAATCATGATTTCTAACATGAGTAACGACTCAGTTTCTCTAACACATGGAAGATACAAGTCAATTGGCTACACAGCTTTACGGAATTGACCGAGTCTCAATTTTTACGGTGCACGCCCACACGCATGTCACCTAGCATGTGCGCCCCTCCGACAAATCACATAACACGTATAATCAGGGTTCATACCCTGAGCTCCAAGTTTAGAAGTGTTACTTACCTCGAACAAGCCAAATCCAATACTGAGCAACCCAAGCGATGCTCCAAAAATGTCATCCCACACGTACCAACCTCCGAACAGCTCGAAACTTTCCAAAAATAACTCAAATGCATCAATAATGCCAAATGAAACAAACACAATCGATAACGGTCAAACCTTTAATAAAAAGACAAAATTCAACCCAAATGTCCAACCGAGGTCCGCGCCTCAGAACTTGACAAAAGTTATAAAATCCGATAAACCATACAATTACGTGTCTAACGGTACTAGTTTCACTCAAATCCTACTCTGAATTGATGTTCAAAACTCAAAAACACACTCTATGAAACTTTAGGCTAAACACCCAATTTCTCTTTAAAATTCATAATCCAATTACCAAAACGAAGATAAAATCATGAAATATAATCAAAATCGGGTATCAAACAATGACCCCAATCCTTGTGATGAAATTCCTCTCCAAACTCTCCCAAAACCGAGCTCCAAGTCTCAAAATGTAAATAAAATGACTAACCCTTGAAAATATAGCTTCTGCCCAGCGATTTCCTCTTTGGCGTACAAAGGGCTGCTTTTGCAGCATCGCTTGTGCGACGAAACATGCTATTCTACTGACAGTAACTAGAATATGCCTATCGCACCTGCAGAACAAATTTCGCTTATGCACACACACAGGCACGACCACTGCTTCCGTTGCTGCGACAAATCACGCTTCTGCGACCTAACCATCCGTTTTTGCGATGTTGCGGGTGCGGAACAAATCATGCTTCTGCGGCCTTCATGCCCTACTGCCATTTTTGTTCTGTGAAATAAAACACCGCATCTACAAAGTCTCTTCTCCGATCAACTGACCGTAGGTGCGGTCGCACCAGAACCAGCAGCCTTAGCAAATTGCAATATGCGATGAAATTGTCTGAACCTCGTCCGAAACTCACCCAGGCCCCTTGGGACCCCATCCGATTATAGTAACAAGTCCCATAACATAATACAGACCTACTCGAGCCATCAAATCACAAAAAAAAACATCAAAATGATGGATCCACCTCAATTCAAAGTTGAATGAACTTTGAACTTTCAACTTCCAAAACTCGCGCCGAAACATATCAAATCAATTCGGAATAAACTCAAAATTTTCACAAAAAGTCTCCAATAATATAATGAAGATATTCCAATTCCCAGAACCACAATCCGAGTCTAATACCACCAAGGTCAACTCTCGGTCAAACTTGTGAACTTTCCAAACCTTCTAATTTCCCACTTTCGCCAATTAGCACTGAAACCCTCTAGGCTTTACAACACAACATAACTGAAGATCATTACTTCAACCTTAGCCCGTGAACCACAGAATCCAATATCCAACATCCGGAACTTCTTTTAAGATTTGAACCTCGCATCCACACTCTCTGAACAAGTTGTATCAAGCCATAACCATAACCCAAGATGTAATCATATGAAATACCGCATAACATGCGTACTGGTAGTAATAACTTCTGACCATAATAATTTCTCAAAACAAACTCGATACTGGTAATAAACCTCATTTAAAAGAAAACCTCATTCTAAAACCTTCGTACACTACCAATGATGAATGCCGTGGAGCTTCCTCTTCTTCGACAAGAACCACAACCAATTTCTAAGCCGATCAGCGACATTGTCCTTTCAAATACACCGCAATCAAATCTGATAGCACCCATTCTAAGTCCAATGACCTAACATCGTCAAAAAAAACAATTCTATTGACATGCAACACCAATACGACCTATAGCGCACCAATACATAAAAACCCAATGCACCTAAAAATGTAAATGACGCAAATGAGAAAATCGTCCCACAGGCTCAACAAGTACCACCACAACCGCAATGCTATGAGCCCATCATACATAGTAGGAACAAGATACATAAACCAATCACAAAGGATCATATCTCAACATGACTCCACTATAATGAGTGATCCCATCCTAACACTGGTCCATATGAAATACCTTAAGCCACAATGCTCAAAATCAACAACCACGCGCAATTTGGCATCAAGTACCCAAGGTGCATGACTGTAACCACGGAGAAGTAAACAACACAATATACCACAACCGGAAAAGACCATAAACAAAGCGTGATCAACTATTCCACATCCTTATAACCATTTTGCTCGAATTCCGCTACAAGACCCAAACAGTACCATACCATACGTGCGTATAACCAACAAATCGCCGCCCCTCGTATCATAGAAGAGTAACTCATAGAACATATTAGATACAAATAAGATTAATACTAATTGAATGGTGCATCCCTCAGCTATAGCAGTACGGAAGTAACCAATCTGATCTGGTGTAGAATACACATCCTCATTACGCCTACCAATGAGCCCCCAAATCAACTTCGGACATCCCCAATTGGATAAATAGCCTTCAAAAATTCCATCATGACTAACCATAGTACGTGTTACCATATGGCTAACTTTGATCACATTTTCACAGTCCGCAACCCCGAAACAATCTGCTTTTGAGAATTACCTATCTCCAAATTCATAAAACACATTAATCACCATATTTTCTCCCAACTCAATCGCTCAAATGTCTAACACATCTCCCATACATGATCATCCCACGAGTAATACTTCCATAATTCTTTTGTTCCACATAGAAAACCCTGAATATCAACAGTCGATCAATCAGGCGAGTACCCCAATATCAATGACGCGCCCATAAGTCAACACACAGTGCGCCTTCTGAAATGCGCACCCTTCGCAAGAATTACCAAGTAGTTATAGCATCCATCATAACATCGAAAACCGTCCATGCCGTCTAAGAATTTATGATCTTCCCTTCTAAACTGACCATGACCTTGCACGTGCAAATCTCAATCCCACACAACACACCACGACTATCATTCCATCATATGAAAAGTACAAGAATCTCATAACCAACTCTGAATCCAGCAGAAATACATACCCGAAAGTCAGAAATCTTTCATTTGATCCCATCCATGTGAAAAAGCACAATGCACAACATAATCCTCACGCCGGTAGGAAATATCCATCTCAAGCCGTGATACAAACCATCGAGAACTCTTCGAAACCCATTTGCCCATAACCAAACCATCTGAACTGAGTCTCTCTAACTCAACCAAGCCATGCAGGTCGCCAAACCCAAGAGTATTGACACCAAAGAACATGTAGATCCTCACCACATCATAAGTACCCAAAAAAGACCAATGACATCCATTACCATACTGATCCAATCTACTACCTAGTTGTCATATTTCCTCCGAGTTCCCTGTGAATTACCATCAAATTGACACTTCTACTAGCTAGAATACCATGATCCTCACCCAAAGTTCCCACAAGAGATCCTATCATAAAACCACACCGCCCTAAGGCCCATAAGCCGTTGTATTCCCTCTTAAGCACCCAAACGTACCACAACCAAGATACCCACTCTGAAGAGACCTTCTGTGAATCTTAAGTCATTTCTTCCACCTTCTGATACCGGAATGTAAAATACATAATGATATATAAGTACCACAAATCTCGACACCATCCAATGTAAATCTCATATCATAGTCATATACAAATCCAGAAAAGTTCACAATTTCTAAATAAAAACCTTCAATCCATTAGAATTTCCTCGAGAGTCATCAACTCTGCTAAAATCTCAATTGCACCACCCAGACGCACTGAACGGCCTATACCTCGTTAGGACAACAACAACCAAAGAAGAAATCCACACCATAATGCAACCGAGGAAAATCCTACACCGTGCGCACTACATCTGTTACGAATAACAACTCAAATCATTCCATGATTTCCATATACGCATAAATTGTAGTATAGCGCGTATCCAAAAATTCCCTTACTCGAGTCATCACCAAAACCAGACTCTGCAAGCCATAACTGATCCACAAGTATGCCTCCGATTAAAACCAATACACCACGTAACCATGCAATCAAATCGTCCATAGAAGACTCCCCCACTTGGCTCAAAGACATGGATCAAAACACTAGATAACTCACAATGCCCATGCCCTATTACTGCCATAACACTACAGTGAGATTCAGCTAAATCCCTCATAAGGTCTTATAACACAAACCATATAGTACCTCAAATCATCTATTAAGCTCGCACACATCCATATCACGATTAGGTCCACTTTCTCAACCAAATTCAAATTCAAATCTCAACATATACCCTGCTGGTAGAAAAGAAACTCTCAACACAACATTATAAGGATAACAGTATATTACCCCGTAGGGTGATAACCCGCCTGCTTAGCCTCAAACTGACATCACGATATACCCTTTTACAGCCACAACTACTACACCATCACTAAATCTTTCTGAGTTTGAACTCATCAACAAGACATAAGAATCTAATTCGTTCCATAACTAAACAACAAGAAAGATATTTTAGCATGCTCATAACTCGATATTGTACGTCAAATCATGACAGAATCAAGCAACCAATAGTCCCTTTATATATCCAGAAAACTCTTCTCATCACACTCAAACCATCTGAACACATCTCGCGGCCACATCTTACTCATCACCTAGAAATCCAACCACCCATCGATCCACCAATTCCACTAATAAGGACACTACCGGACTTATAAGTCCAAAAGCACGTGCTCGTACAACTGAAATTCCCGTGCTCAAGCTATAGTCAAAACTCGACCTCAAGTCCTCTAGACTGGCCCATCACCAGTACACCAAAATCATATCTCGTACTTCGTCCATGGAATCATAAGTTGGCGATGCATAGTTGATATCGAGCAGTCACATGCGCATACGAATGCGTGGTAGGAATTCGAAGAGTTACACTTTAAGCTGAATCAATGCCGCATGATAAAGAAAGAAATATGGGAAGTTTATCATACATGCCCTGTAACCTCTCGAAGATAGGTATGGATGTCATTGTATCGATTCGCAAGACTCTACTAGACACTTTCTCATGACTCGTAGAACCTATGAACCTAGAGCTCTGATACTAACTTGTCACGACCCAAAATCTAAATTGTCGTGATGGCACCTAACCCAACCCGCTAGGTAAGCCAATTAATAATAAAACACAATATAATAATACTGATGTAAGTCAAAGATGAGATAACTAAAGTTTTATACAACTCCCCAAGGACTGGTAGTACAAATCATGAGCTTCTAAGATACATAGTTTACAAAGCTGGTTTAAAATAAAATACACCATCTGTTTGAAATATACATGAACAGATTAAAATTCTAAAGCTACCAAGATCAAGAGGGAGCTATGAACAAAATGCATGTACATTTTCAAATCCAGCTTCCACCATGCACATCGACATCATCATCCAACATATGCACGCAAGGTGCAGAAGTGTAGTATGAGTACAACATACCACATGTACTCAATAAGTAACCAACTTAACCTTAGGTTGAAAGTAGTGACGAGCTAGGACAAGGGTCAGAGTCCAACTCCAATAACCAACAACTGTTCATAACAATATAATAAAGATGGTACAAGAAATAACTACACCGGTTCATAGTTACGGAAAATAGTTATGCTTTTCAAGTATAACAGTAGATCCTAGATCTTTCACCAAAAACCTCAAAAATATATGAATAAGTTTGAAAACTGTGATTTTCCTAAAAGCCTTTCAACAATAATTAAGATATTTCATTTTTAGATAGCATGAGGAAATTACACCTATATGCCTACATGTCAATATACAGGTGAAATCATGGATGTCACCAAAACCTGGTAGCATGAGGAAATGCATCTCTATACGTGTATCTCAAGTACGCATGTCAAATGCAATGCATCTCAGTGATGAACTCATGTACTCACACTCTCATAGAACTCAATCACTCAGTACTGTATAGGGTCAATCCAGCCTAGGGAACTCCATCCCAAATATAAAAGTATAGGGCAACTCCATGCCTTGGGAACTCCATCCCAAATATGAATGTGTATGTATATAAATAGGGGAACTCTATGCCAAGGAACTCCATCCCAATTATAATATCCACTACTCTCACTGTGGAGACTCCAAAGGGGCTCCATCAGCCCAAGTGCTATAATAAGAACAAGTCCAGGCATAAATAAATAAAAACCTGTTGCAGCGTGCAGCCCGATCCCATAAATATTACTCATAATCATACCCTCGGCCTCACTTAATCATCAATCCCTCCAGTATCTCGGGCTCACAATGTGATGAAACTAGCCCAAAATGATGATATAATATATCAATAAATAACTACATAGACTAAGATATGATATGCAATGAATGAATATGACTGGGTATGAAATTACAATTTATACATATAATTCGACAGCATAACTGACCTCAGTGGGTCCCAATAATACCGGCATTTGCCTAAGCATAATTTCTAACATGAGTCACAACTTAGTTTCTCTAACACATTAAAAATACATGGAAAATACAAGTCAATTGGCTACAAAGCTTTACGGAATCGACCAAGTCTCAATTTCTACGATGCACGCCCACATGCCCGTCACCTAGAATGTGCATCACCTCCAACAAATCACATAACTCATATAATTAGGGTTCATACCCTCAGCTCCAAGTTTATAAGTGTTCCTTACTGAACAAGCCAAATCCAATACCGAACAACCCAAGCGATGCTCTAAAAATGCCATCCTCGCGTACCGACTTTTGAACGGCTCGAAACTAGCCAAAATCAACTCAAATACATCAAATAATGCCAAATAAAACAAACTCAATCGATAAAGGTCAAATCTTTAATCAAAATCCCAAAATTAACCCAAATGTCCAACCCGTGTCCACGCCTCAAAACTCGATGAAACTTATAAAATCTAACAACTCATTCATTTACGAGTCCAACCATACTAGTTTCACTCAAATCAGACTCCAAATTGATGTTCAAAACTCAAACTCACTCTATGAACTTTAGGCTAAAACCCCAATTTCTCCTTAAAACTCATAATTCAATTACCAAAAATGAAGATAGAATCACGAAATATAATCAAAATCGAGTATAAAACACTTACCCCAATCCTTGTGCTGAAATTTCTCTCAAACTCGCCAAAACCGAACTCCAAGTCTCAAAATGAGAATAAAATGACCAACCCTAAAAAATATAGCTTCTTCCCAGCAATTTTTGCTTTTGTGAAGAAAGGCCAGCTTCTGCGACGTCGCTTGTGCGACAAAACTTGTGCTTCTGTAGACAATAACTAGAATAAGCCTATCGCACCTGTAGAATAATTTCCACTTCTTCGCACACGCAGGTGCGGCCACTGCTTCCACTTCTACGACCTAACCCTCCGTTTCTACAACGTCGTGGGTACGGAACAAATCCCGCTTCTGCGGCCTTCACACCAAGATCCCCTTTTTACTTCTGCAAAGGAAAAACCAGCATCTTCAAAGTTGCTTCTGTGACCAATTAACCGCAGATGCAGCCACACTAGAACCAGCAGCCTTAGCCAGCTGCAACATGCGACAAAATGGTATGAACCACAAAAATAACTCACCCCGGCCCCTCGGGACCCCGTCCGAATATACTAACAAGTCAAATAACATAATACGAACCTACTCGAGGCCTCAAATCACACATAATAATATCGAAATGATGAATCGCACCTCAATTCAAACTTCAATGAACTTTGAACTTTCAACATCCAAAACTCATGTCGAAACATATCAAATCAACTCGGAATAAAGTCAAAGTATGAACACAAGTCCCAAATGATATAACAAAGCTATTGAAATTCCCAGAACCATAATCTGATCCTGATACCACTAATGTCAACTCCTAGTCCAACTTGTGAACTTTCCAAACCTTGAAATTTCCCACTTTCGCTTATTAGCACCGAAACCTTCTAGAAATACCCATATGCAAATCAGGGCATACGCTTAAGTCTAAAATCATCATCCAGACCTAACAAAACTATCAAAACTCTATTCTGGGGTCAAATTCACAAAAGTCAAACTTGGTCAACTCTTCCAACTTAAAGCTTCAACATGAAATTCATTCTTCAAAATCGATTTCGAATAACCTGAAAACCAAAATCGATGATTCAAAAAAGTCATAATACATCATATGGAACTACTCATGCCCTCAAACTACCAAGCAAAGTGAAAATGTTTGAAACAAATAGTCGGGTCGTTACACCTCATCTATATTCTAAGAAACACGCTGAACAATACTTCAATGTTCAATAATCCTTGTAAAGAAATTCATTCTAAAGGAAGATAGATATTCTGAATTTTGACTTTCATTATACATTGATTGTCACGACCCGGTCAGTCGTTTTGAGGGTTCTGGCTTTGTTCCCTCATTTACTGTTATTTTTGCATTTTATAGCCATTATGTGACTTGTCCTGGTAATCGGTTCGGGTCCGGAGAGATTTCGAAATGAATTGAGATACTTAATCACATGGTTGGAAGCTTAAGTTGAAATAGTTAACCAAATATTGACTTATGGGTAAATGACTCTTGAATGGAGTTTTTATGGTTCTGTTAGCTCTGTTGGGTGATTTTGGATTGTGTGGCGTGTCTAGATTGTGATTTGGAGGTCCATAATGGAATTAGATTTGAAATGACGAAAGTTGTCTTTTTGGAAAGTTTGACCAGGAGAGGACATTTTGATATCAGGTTCGGATTTTGATTCTCGAAGTTGGGCTAGTTCTGTAATGTCAAACGGGACTTGTGTGAAAATTTTGGGGTCAATCAGACGTGATTTGATATGTTTCGATGTTGTTTGTAGAAGTTGGAATTCCTTAGTTTCAACAGGGTTGAATTGGGGGTGTGATTTGTGTTTTTGATATTGTTTGAGGTCATTTAAGGACTTGTTGGTATGTTTGGTTGAGGTCCCGAGGGCCTTGGGTTTCGTATGGTTAACGGATCAAAAGTTCAAGTTGTGAGATTGCTGAAGCTGGACTCTGCTGGTGTAACCACACCTGCGGAGCTTTGGTCGCAGGTGCGGGCTAAGTTGTGCAAATGCTAGTTTGGAGGGGAGTGTGCAGGTGGCCGTAGGTGCCTGCATGACCGCACATACGGCAGGGGGGATCGCAGAAGGGGAAATAGGCATGGGGGTCTGGTCCACAAAAGCGGCTTGGTGGCTCGCTGAAGCGAGTCTGAAAAAGTGAAGAAAGAAACACATAAGTGAAGGAAGACGCAGAAGCGGGCATGTTGTTGCTTCTTTGACGCTGCATATGGGGCTAAGTTATCGCAGAAGCAGAAGTGTTGGACATAACACTTAAATACAACGGTTCGCAATTTTGCTTCGTTTTAAACATTTTAAGCTCAGGTTTTGGCGATTCTTGAGAGGATTTCTGAGTGGTTTCTTGAGGTAAGTCATTTGTGCTCATATTTTTATCAATAATCTTGCTTCCCCATTGATTTTTCGACCTAGTTGATGTGCTTTTAAGGTGTAAATTGGGAGTTTAAGGTTAGGGATTTGGAGAGTTTGATTTAGGGATTTTGGAGACAATTGGTGTTAGATTTTGATAAATTTGGTATGGTTGGACTCGTGAAGAATGGGTTTGGTTTTATTACTTTCATCAGATTTCGAGACGTGGGCCCGGGGGTTGGATTTGAGTCAATTTCTTACTTTTGATTAATAACTTAGTATTTTCTTATGGATTTTATTCCTTTAGCCCGTATTGATTATGGCTAGACTCGAGTCAGTTAGAGGCCGTTTAGCAAGGCAAGGGTGTGTTGGAGTAGAGATTTGCTCGTATTGAGGTAAGTACAGTTCTAAATTTTGTTATGAGGGTATAAGACCCCGGATTATGTGTTATGTGATTGGTTTTGAGGTGACACACATGCTAGGTGACGGGTGTGTGGGCGTGCACCGTAGGAATTGTGACTTGGTCAATTCCACATAACCATGTAGTTGAATAATCTATTGTTATCCGTACATTTTTCACGTATTAGAGAAATTGAACTACAAATTATGTTTAGACCATGTATTGATATCGTAGGGATCCACAGAGGTCTTGTACATGTTGAATTATCTGCAAAATTACTATTTTGTACTCAATCACAGTTTTTCTTGCATATTACATCTCAGTCTCTATTGTTCAGTAGTGATGCATTGTATCATTGTTGTTTGGGCTGATTATCATGATTTCTGGGAGCCTGGGAGAC